>JAVQJF010119699.1:0-53814 GCA_036023855.1 Gadopsis marmoratus
CACTAATGTGAGGTGAAATCACCATTTTCAAGAGTAAATTAATTACCCTTGTATGATCATCTAACCATGTAACATCCCCCCCCCCCCCCCCAAGTAGTTGAATAATATATACAAACTCCAACAACACCCAAACTACCAGCCTCAATAGTGAAATATATGTAATCTTTGTTCATGACTCCTTATATAAATGTACACCTTTAATACTAACTGTAAAGTGTGGTATGACCCGTTGCAATGAGCCCTGAGGAAATGTATGAATTTGAATGTTGCTATTCTGACTCGACCTCATAAAAGCAAAACCTATGCAGCAGAGGCATTCTTCTAAGTATATATTAAACAACAGCCACAATGATCAGAGGACTTCCCCACCCACGACGAGTAAAGCTGAATCACAAGCCTACAGCCACTGCAAGTCAGACCATACGGCTACCATCACACCACTTCACATCTCCAAATCACATGGCGTGCAAGCTTAGGCTACACAATGCGGGGCAGAGTGAGGCGACCGTGATGTGAACCATCGAGTCGTTAGCTCTGAAAGTTACGCAGTAGTGTTAATTATGCATTTCGCGGTTCAGTTTAATTTACTATTTTACATGAGCCGTTGCAATGGAAAATAGAAACAAAGCACATTTCACAGTAGTATATATTTTTTGTTTCATTTTGTCATTGTTTGTTAAATACATACATAGAACAAGACAAATGGCTTCTACAATGAGGAGAATCTTGCTGGTGCAGTCAGTCGCAAAAAGAAAAAAGCTGTTCCACCATCAATGAGTTAATTGTTCTACTGATCAAACGGATACATCAGTCAACAGTGACTTTCAAGCTACGTGAGGCCTTTATTACATTATGGAGTAATGGGTCACAAGCAAGAGTTCAATTGAAGATAGACCTCCACAGTTCCCTTCACCAGCAAATAATAAACCTTCAACAGTCCCTTACTGGTTTTTCTCATGTATAACAGAAGTTTATTACCATCCTGAAATCAGAAACTGCCTAGCTAGACCATTTACCCACAATCGCCCATCCATAAGCATTCAACTGCTTCTGTCACACAAAAAAAGGAAAAGAAAAAGGAAGCAGTCATCCAACTCAAACAGCCGATAAAGCCGAGAAAACAAACACTATCAAGTATTACATACTTTAAAAAGATAAGCCTATAACTCTGCAGGCATTTGCAAATGAGTTTCAATTAATGATCCTTTTTCAGAGGTGCTTCTTCGTGGGGATGTTCTCTTAACTGACAGACTCCTCACTCTACAACAGGTTGTAGTTGGGCCATCCCCACTGGACTCTGTATACTACACAAAGTTGGAGGGTCCGAGGTGGGTAACGAGATGGCCAAGGCAGTCCAGAGGAGCACTGGGATAAAACCTTAATGCTTACAATAACAGGCCAAGAGGCCAGGGACAGAGGAAAAGGGCCAGAGCAAATGGTCCTGGAAATTCAAAGAGCTCCAGGGAACTCCATCCTTACTCATGAGGACAGTGTGCTGTATCAAAAGTAGATCTGCTTGGCATGTGACGGATTCTGCTCCATGGGGCAGTATGGACATTTCAACCTGAGGACGAGACAGGGGAGGGTGAGGAGAAGAGGGACAGGATGTTACAGTCCGTAGTTTAATAGTTTAACGGACCATATTGGTTAAGCGTTTGTACAGCTTTTGAAGAGTAACATTCAAGCACTTCCCAAGTGCTTTCAAGGTAAGTAAACTAAAAATCTCCAGACTCTCAAAGCTTTTATCATGACACCTAACATGTTAATATAAACGCAATTGCGAAAAAATAAAGGTTACAGAATTCCTTTATACCAACAGCAATCATCTGAGAGCAGATGGTCGCCCTACTCAAGTGGAGCGGTGCAGAAAGGAAAAGCACGCCCATTTCATTCCGGAGGCCACGTCAGTCAATCTCTGCATCTGGTGTGAGACGACAGGATCGTTTCATTTGCCACATTAAAAGTTTATTGGTGTCTATGAGTGAATGTGTATGCTGAAAATCAAGAATTTTTAAATTCAGCTGAGATTGCAAATACATAGGCACGGATCACTATTGAGAGAGAAATGTTGTTAAAGTCACACAAAACAGTACCGTCTTTTTAAATTGTATTTTTCAACAATATAAAGGTATGGTAAGAATTAGCAGTGGAGTATAAGACGTCTACGGTGGCCCTGAAGGTCAAAACACAATGACATTTCACATTATGACATTCCAAAATGTCCTGAGACGGGCCAGATCACATCACTGCAACCTTCTAAAAACGGTTCCTCTGGTTCATCTGATCTAGCACCTCACTGAATAAACTCAGAATTGACTTGGGTTTGGTCCAATCACAAACAAGAAAAGTTGCCCCTCCCTTTCTGTAATCTGTTGTTGCGTTTTGTCCTTCAGGGCCACCGTACAATAATATGTTCTTCATGGAACCTCCTTACGTTTTTTTTATACTTATAGATGTATATGCAGATTTATAGTAAATGTAAATGCCAACTTTAAAGTTAATACACTGCCCGGCCAAAAGGAAAGTCACCACCTGGATTTAAGTAAGCAAATAGGTATAAAAAACACTCATCAGTGAGGCTAATCGGAAAAAAAAGCTTCAATTTGCTAGGGAGCATAAAGATTTGACTCTGGAGCAATGGAAGAAGGTCATGTGGTCATGTGGTCTGATGAGTCCAGATGTACCCTGTTGGATTTATAAACCAAGAGTACAGATTTACACATGGCACTTTTTTTTCCCCAAGATGACCACAGGGGCTCTCATTTGCACATTCCGAACTTGCACCAATAATTAAATTTTATATTTTGACTGCAGTCTACCTCTTTGGATACCTCTTTTATTTATGTACCTATTTTATTTGCCTGAGATAAGTTTCATTCCTTTATTTAGTTGAGTTAAATTGTTATTTCAGTTGTGTGAAGGGAACTTGCAAAGTAAGAATTTCATTACTCGGTCTAACCACTGTTTCTGCTGTGTATATGACAATAAACCTCTTGAATCTTTAATCTGAATCTTGAATCATATGTAAGAGTTAAAGATCATTGAACACAAGTTTTATAACTGTTGCTGCTCACACAACCTTATCCAACCATGTACATATCAGTCAATCGGGCTGTATTGCTGACTTACTTCCCAGCATTAGTCAGTTTGTTGAGGGCATCTCTGGAGATGACGTGGCCACAAATGAGCTTCATGGGAGGATTGCTCTCGGAGGTCTGCTGCCTGAGGATTGGGCAGGCGAACACAGAGTGGTACCAGCACTTCTTCCCAAGGTCAATTTCAATCTACACCAACAGACAGGATGGGAATCAATTGAATGGTGAAAAAAAGGCACGATAGATGCTTTATGGAAATTCAAAAGGGACTTACAGGCAGCTCATCTTTGTGCGTCCAGACTCCACTGCACTGTCTCTGCTCGATCACCTGCTTGATGTTCATTAGCACGGGCAAGGCCATACAGCCTGATGCAAAACTGCAGAGAAACATGGCATTGACGTAAATAAGACAACATGGTGATGACGATGGTACTTCATCCTGAACTGAAAAATAAATCTACTAATTCATTGTTTCAACTTTCGTATAAATGTAAACACTATAACAGGAAATCAGAGGTGAGGTCTAGTGTTGTTGATGGTTTTCTAACCTAACACTGAGCGGAGACTCTACAGAGAGGCCCAGCAAAGCGCAGGCATCCCTGGTGAAGATGTTACAGATCTCGGCCCACTGATTTGTCTCCAGCAGACTGCGGTATGGAGAGTTCTCGATGCCGTGACGCAGGTACACCAGACTGCCCATCAGGATCTGAATATCTGCAGGGATAAAATAAACACAGGTGTGGAAAACAACAAAAAGAAACAATATGAGTGAGCTTTGCCTCATAATAATCATGTATTTGTGTTTAGAACACTTTCACTCCTTCTTGGTTTCTAATATACAAATGCTGAATCAATGTAGGAACTCTTCAGAGTCTCAGATTCTTTCACGTTTAAGGGAAACGGTGAAACACAATTCAAGTTAAGCATCTTTGGGTGTTTCTCTCAGGAATGTCACAATGATGCTGTTGAATACGGTCTACCTCTCTGGTGCTGAGAGGCGAAGGGCTGGAAGTGCCTGGCATACTGCAGGGCCTCCATTTGGTTGCCGATTCCCCCACTGAGCAGGCTGATGAAGTACAAGCGGTGCAACTTGAATTCTAGACTGCTGTTCAGGTCCAAAAGGCGCTGCCGATTCGTCACAGCCCACCTGAGAAAGCACAGACATTAATTAAGTGTAGTAAACCACCGACATTTATAATATAGCGATCAACACACTAGAAGGAGTTTTTTTTGTACTCATCATTGTGTTAAAAAGTAATACCCTTGGCATGATCAAAGTAAACCTAATCTCTATAGAAATTCCGCACACATTTTTGGGCTTTATATGAGTGCTATTTTCTACTAAGTGGCCATATAGTTGAGGAGTCAGCCAGACGGGAAAAGTAGTTTAAGCATTTTTGAAACTATGAAACAACCATGCTACTTTGTGTTCATAAAGGTTTCTGTACTTCTTGCAGTGCATTTGAACTTAAAGCAGCAAAAATATCTATCTCTATCAAGTCATTTTACTCTCTTCACAAAGATGATGACTGTCTAGACACAGATTATAGTAAAAAGAAAAAACATACTCTAGTGCCGGCCTGAGGTCCTGCATCCTTAGAGCTTCAAGGATTCTGTTGAGCTCCAGGAAAGGCTGTTTCATACTCATATCTATAACAACACCAGACTCCTAGAAAAAAGACATGGGTATTTTGAATGATTAGGAATTGATTGTCCTGACAAAAAAGAAGGATAACAGTAGATTTGAAGCCCCATAATGTTGGTTGAATTAATTTGCATTAAAACATTTAGGAAAGAAAGCATATAAAAAACTTGACAGCAAAAACTTTAGTTTGATGGCTTCACAGTTACCTGACAAAGATCTTCTGCTACACTGAGCATCCCTTGTCTGTACAGGTGCTCCACAATGGTCTCACTCAGGTATTTCTGTCTCTCTGGGGTGTCCCACACCGTCTCTGCCACCACAGCACTGATCTCTGCATCAAAATTCTGCATAGGACAAATATCAGAGGTTAAGTATATGTATGCCAAATGTTAAATGTTAAAGAAAGTAGCTGCCTGCCCTTACCCTGTCAATGGCTTTGCCCACTTTTGACACACTGCCATGGATGTCCTTATGTCGGGAGGCTAGCATCTGCACTGTTTCTTTGATATTCTTACAACACTGTGCCATAGTCTGAGATAGGACTGATAGGTCTGCATCTTGTACTCCTGCAAGAAAGGAAAAGAAAAAGTCTTGACTGTGCATGTCTACAATAATACGTGCCTGGTGAGTTATGATACAGCACCGATGAAGCACAAGAAAGACATTAAAACTACTAGAAAATAAAGACTGAATTCACTTAACTTGCAAATATTCTATCTTCATAGTGTTCAGTCGCCTAATGTGCATCATATTTTCTTACCAAAAGCAACTAGCTGTCCTCGTATGTCACAGACACTGCGCAGGAGCTCATCTAGTCGCTCCTCAGACTGGTGGCCGTACATTACAAAGCGATGGAGCACTTTCTCCAGCTCCCTCTCAACACATGCACACTGTTCCATGGTTCAGACTGGAACACTCACACACACACACACAACAACACCTACATTTAAGAGAAAAAACAGAACGGGAGAAAAAAACACAGGTCAAATCCAGTGAACCTTTAAAATAGCCTGATTAATCCTGGATTTCTGTGGCCAATACCAATAGTGAGATTTTGACAAGAATATAATGGCTGGTATTATTTTGACTTTTTTAGGGCAGCAAATGACCGTTGTTGTTTTTTTCTTTATTGTAGATTAATCTGAGAATTTGCCTGCAGTATATCACTAAACTGATATCATATTGACAGTCCCTTGATTGTCAGACAGCCCAAGCTCCGAGGCACAATGGTTTGTTTACAAGACCTTTGACACATGGCAAACATTCATTCATCTTTTACCAAGAGAACAAATAGCCAACCTACCCAGTAATGCCCCGATTAAAAGTTTGGACTGGTGTAACACTGCTAACAACTAAACTAGCAAGGCCTTAACAACATTAAGCGCAGACACAAAGTGTACTCTGCGGCCTGGTGTTTACTAGCGTCTCAGCCATGCAAATGTCTAATCTTATCATCAGGTAGCGAAATAAAATGTTGATCAGTGATCTTGTTTCAGCACACGGTCTACATTCAGGTACTAATACTTAGTTATTAGAAAAACATCGTTTATAAGTATAGCACTGCTGTAACTCACCGCTTATAAAGTGAATACAGAAAATGTCCACTTAGCAGATACCGGAATAGAGCTAACCAACATAAACGCAAGCTACATTTCCGTTTTAATATTGAAATGCCACGCTACGCATTTGTATCACTCACTAACGATGATAAAAGTGCCACAGAACCGCTCACAGTGTATTTTGAGTCGATGCGGTAATTTAGAAAAATAATCTGCCGCACAGCTAACATAAACAAACGGTATCACAGTGGCTGGCTAGCTACAAAAGCTCGCCATTGCTAGCATTAGCCGCTACTTAGCTAGTTAATGTTAGCCAGCTGCTGACTGACAAGGCCCAAATAATTACAGGAGAGAATGACAACCCGCTTGTCTTCGATATTTCGTATTACTCCAACACTTAAAACATCTATCGCCGTTTAACTGAATTTCAACATATGTTAAAATAAACACCACTCACCTTTCCTGCTAATTAGTTAGCAAACATTAGCGTTAGCCACTTGCCTGTTATGGCAACACTTCACCGGCAGTCGTAATGCGGATCTTCCTGTGTCGCATTCTGCGTTAACCAGACATTTCAAAATAAAAGTCGTGTTCTCTGCGACGTCAAAGACTAACCCGTTCTTCGTGCACCATGAATTTCACCTGAATCAGATTTCTCACTTGCACACGGGCGTTTTGAAGCTGCCTCATCAACTCATCCTTTAAAGGTTCGCATAGTAAGGATACTTATGCATCACCATGTAAACAACATTTTATTGTTATAGCTGGTCAATATAGAGCTCATTTTAACCCTTTTGTATATGGTACCCTTGGGTAGTATACAGATGTGTAGCAATGCATCATATTTTTAAGCCGATCATATGTTTAGAATGTAAAGTCTTAACCTGCGAAGTAACTAGTAAGTACAGCAGTCAAATCTAAGCAGTGGACTAAAAAGCATAATATGTCATTCTCAAATGTAGCAGAGTAACCGTGTAAAGTAGCATAAAAATACAGATATTCAGCCAGAGTACAAGTACCTGAAAACTGTATATCACTGATAACAAAAAAATTAAAACATAGCTATGTGGCTTGTATAGATCTAGGCCATGCAAAGTTAGTCACATCCTAAAAGAGCAACTAGGTCAGTTCAAACAAGATTTATTTGAAATGTGATCTTGTGTTTATATTTTTACTGTTTGTCATTAATACTATCACCCATCATGAGCCTGGACCGGTTTAGCATCATATCCCACAGATGGAACACATGCAGAAAAAGTAGACATAATGAATTTTAAAAAGTTTGTAATTTTTTTTGTTTATTTGTCTTCGCATATAAGGAACTGCTGTGCCAGACACCACTTGCCATTTGCTCAACATTTGAACATTGAACATCAGCCTCCCCGACCCCTTGATTTAGAATGTTTCTGCAAATAGATGCCCACACAGCGTATTGTTTATGCATGGCTCATTGGTGTGTTGCATTGCTGATGTCGAGGGTGGATGAGGCCTTTGGACATGAACAGGCTGGTGTGACTAATCTATCAGTTATTTAGACTCAAGCTCCCCATTGCTGAACTGCTCATCATTCTTTCCCTCTGAGTCCTCCTCCACTCTACTGTACTGCCATAACCACAGAGGTTCAAATTTATCAGCACTTCTGTACACTTTAGTTCACACTATCCCATACCCAGCACACACATAATGCATTCACACATGCATGGATGCTGTCCTCTCCAACCTTTTAAATCATTATTGTTCTGAAAGACTGTGTTTTACAGTTTCACTCTGTGTTTTCCAAATAATATCAGTGTTTATTTATAACATGTCGTGACATAGTGTATTCAAGTTTACTGTATGAGTTCTAATTATATCATCCATCATCTACTTAGTACCTGTTAAGAGTTCAGAGGAGTGATGATTTGTGTTTGCCATGCCATTAGAGCCTCCAGTGAAATATGAAATCACTTTCAGGATATCTGTCAAAGGGGATCTGCAGTCTATAAACACAAGTCTATAAAGAATAATTAGTTTATACAGTATTAATGATGTAAAGATGTATGTGTGCTGTATATATTGCTGTTGTATTACTCTGTGAGTAGAGCCATATTGCACTAATTCTGCAAGGTCAAGGACCTTTTAAAACAAAAACTTGTGGCATTGTATGACACTTCAGACAGAAAAGGGGGGCCAAATAACATATTTATGAGGCCATACATATAATAGGTTTTTGTCTTTCCAGTGTTCAAAGCAATCTTTCAACCTTGATGCAACAGATATAATATACCCTCAGTCACAGCCTTATGCAACATTCAGCCGGGGCTACAATCAAAGATTTTCCATTGGCTTGCCCATGGATGTGATTTAGTGACTGAGAATGAATTGTAATCTCATGAGGTATTAGGTTAGGGATAGAGAGCTTATCCAACTCACTACCGCCAAACATGCCCAGACAGCCTCAGTGTGGCTCAGATGGCGCTGCTATAGCAACAATATTAGCTACATCTTTGTTTTGACAGTTTTCATAAAATGTTTGCGCGACAGGTAAGCTTCAATGTGAATTGAAAACATTTCCATTGGCTGTAGTGGTCCTGGAACATAAAGTGTCCAGACACTGAAAGGAAAGACGTGACTTAACATGTGAGAGCAGTATACTGATGTTATGCAAGTGTTGCTAGCTACCATGCAGCGCACAGGAGTTCTGCATGTGAGCTGTCGAAGTTGGGTGGTCTGTGTTAAACTTGGACCTGTTGTACCCCAGCCACACCTTAGCATTCACATGCACACACAAACACATACATACACACACATAGATACAAGCATAGATTAACTACACACTCAATGTTAAATATGACCTCATACTGTATGTAATGGTTAAGTGGACAATGTGTGGGCTGTACGTCTTTGAGCTTTGTATTAAAACTATGGCTATCTGGCCCTGATAGCGTAGGTCTATATATAGAGGAGCCCTGTGACTGAGATGGCTGTAAGTGTCAGATTCCAGGCACACTCATCCATCCTGGCTGGATCAGCACCTGCTGCTAACTATAAACCCACCCACCCCCAGTGTTGTACCCTAGCTCAGTTCACACAGGAAAGCCAATGTCCAACCAAACCCCAGCCTGGAGAAGAAAAAGGATCCAGGTTAGACTCAGTAAGCAATTTCCCTGAGGCCGGCTCAGAAGGGAGGGGCAGAAATGGAGATGGGAGCATGAGAGGATATAATGGGTCTGAGCAAGATGCCCCTCTTTGCTTTTTCTATTCAAGTCTAAATCATGGCAGTGCCTTTTACATTCTGAAGTTGTACATTCTAGCCAGTGTGGCACTGCCAGACTGAGCTGTACGGAGCTTCTCAGTCCTGGATTCAGCTGTGGATCTTGAGGGACGGTTCACTGGATGAGGGGCAGATATTGCAACACAGAGGAACTCGATGCCCTTGGGAAAGCCTCATCATTGGCCAAAGGTACAGTACCTGTCATTCTGTCTTTCTCTATTTGCACAGGGAGCAGGCTCTTTTTCTCCAGTCAGTCCTATACCAAGGCGATGTGTAAAGTTTAGATAAAGGCTATTTATTGGGCAGAGCTATGATAAATTTTTTCACTTCAGTTTGTAAGATGAATAAATCTCAGATTTTGTAATTCATAATAAGTTGCACATTGTATAGTGTCTTGATAAAATATTGTGAGCTGTTAAGCACATATAGAGATACACTGAATTTCTGGAATCAACTAAATATTTTTAATCAACTTTAAGTTTTTGTTCTTTTGTTAACTTCATGTTGTTTACTACTGCTTTTTAAGGTATAGGTATATTTATGTTCTGAACACCTTTTGCAGGTTTACTATTTCTGAGTACTGTAGGTATACTCCCAAAGCTACATTTTCTGTTGGCAAGCTAACAAAACAGAAACAATGCACAGTCCTTAAGCCTCTATATTTGCTATTAATAAGCCTTTCCTGTCAATGATTCTCATCAGTGTTAATGAGGATATAAATGATTGAGCTACACACTCCAGGTGACCATATCTTATTTCTAGTCCAGGACCAGAGCCCAGAGCAGACTAGAGGAGCAGACTGGACTGGACACAGCAGCAATTTGGAGCCTTTGGACAAGCGATGGACAGCTGGGCTCTCCAGGGGGACAGTTACTCCTTCCTGCGCAGTGCGCCCCACACCTTTTCCCTGTGTCATCGTGACGGCACCCCCAACCACGTTGAAATCTTTGACATCATCAACGTACCTAGTCAGCGCAGTGCCATTTCCGAGACTACTTGTCTGTGTGACATTTTTGGAGACGACTGTGAGTCGCCCTCCCTCTCAAGCAGCCCTGCTGTAGGGGCCTTTGTCCCTTCCCAGAGGGTGGTGAACGGAACAGCTGCTGCATCACCCCTGGTGGATGATCTAAACGACTCCTCAGGCTCTTACCACACTGCACAGGGCTCCAGTGAAGGAGAGGAGGGCTTTGAAGATTCAAGAGAAAGGCTTTACAGCCCCCTGTTGCAGAGTGAATCTTCAGATAGGAGGCAGCCAGAGGGCGAGGAACTGAGCTCAGGGCATCCAGACGTTTCTGTGGACCATAGCCCAAATTTAGAACCACAAAGCAAATCACCAGTATCTCAGCTTAGTACAGCTAGCCCATCATCTGAAGTCCTCAACACTGGTGAGAGGACCCCCTCTCCTGGACATAACAGCCCCTATACCCTCAGTCCAGAGGGAAGAACGTCATCCTTATCTTCTTCCTCAGGGGAAAAAATATGTTCACCATCACCATCTGATCCTAGACAAGCTGATTCAGAACCTGAACCAAGGAGACTCACTCCTACTTTCAAAGATAGACACAACAGCTCACATCAGTCTTTAAATCCAAGTCCCTCCCCTGAGCCCAGTAACTGTGTCAGCTCATCCTCCTCTGAATCAGTGAACACCCAATCCTTACCTGAGTTCAGGGTATCACAAGTCTCACCTGAGTCGAGGAGCAGCTACTTTAATCAACACAGCAGTCCCTCACCTGAGCCCACATCCAAAGATTTTTCTCTAGATTTTAGAGAATCAGCCTTTGAATCTAGAGCCATCCTTTCATGTCCTTTACCTTCATCCAGTAGTACAGAGATATCGTCTCACTCAAGAGAAACACTGTTCTTTCCTGAGCTGAAGAATAGGCCCTACTCCCCTCATACCCCAGCTTCATCTCCTTTTCCCGAACTAAGAAGGAGGGACTCCCTGCCTGATCTCTTCAGCAGAGGCTCCACACCTGATATTGAAGATTCTACAAACACCCCTGAGCTGATTTCAGATCTTTCCACTACAGAAGGAGACACCACAACTACTCCTGAGAAGAGAGAGTCAAGGTTATCAGCTGAATCTGTCAGTGCTGTGTCTTCACCTGACCCACGATACACACCTCCCTCACCTATCATTTCAATAGCAACATCTCCTGAGCTTGTGGAGAGTAGTGTCTCACTTGAATTAAGACACACAGCTCCCTCACCTGGCCTGCTCAGTGTTGCTTTTCTGGCTAAGACTGGGACAAGAACACCCTCTCCTGGCCCCTCAGATACAATAAAAGACATTTCAACACCTTCCGAAATCAGGAGCCAGGTGTCTTCACCTGTGGTAAGTCACAGTTTATCTCCATCACCTGGAGTTACGAGCAACTGCTCTCCCATAGAGAACATACATACTGCCCCCTCACCTGAAATCAGGATTACAGCATCCTCACCTCAGTCTTCTGAAGTCGAGTCAGCATCAGCCTCTCCTCCCCTAGAGCCTCACTTTGACTGTGCCTCATCAAGAAGCCTCACTTCGTCCCCTCATATCACAGAGATTTCTTATTCTGTTGTTCAGCCTGAGGACAGGGACACCCACCCATTTCCTGAGCTCTCTTGTCTCTTCACCCCTGAGCCTGATAGAACACTTGTGTCCCCTGAAGCAAGGAGCCCTACCTCAAGCAGGAACAGTATACAGAGCAGTATAGCAGAGTCCGCTAGTACTCCACGAGACTCGCCTCATATATCAGGCTTCACAAGCTCTGTCCTGCAGCCTGAAATAACTCTGTCGTATCAACCCAGGTACCAAACTCCTTCACCTCAGCCAAAGCACCTCGCTCTCTCACCTGAGCCAAGATATAAAATCCCATCATCCGACAAGTATCAAAGTCCCTCACCTAAGCACAGAAGTAACGATCTGTCACCTGTTGTCCCATCTCCTGAGCAGAGGTGTCATCAACATTCACCAGCAAACCTCTCCACAGAGTACAGTGGTCAGTATACACAGCCTACTCCTCCGCTAAGAAATACACCTGAGGTTGAGGGGGATTCTTCTTCAGTTGATATTACAGAAACGCAGTACCCCACACATCTGGAAAAGGAGAGTGTGTCACCCTCATTTGAAATTGACAGAGGAGACAAATCAGTTGTAGCTGAAAACAAAAACAGATCACCAGTGGTGGCAGTTCATTCACCTGTAGCTACTTCACCTTTTGTGGCTGAGGAAAAGGTAGACAGTTCATTGAAACAACAAAGCACAGAGAGCGAAGCAACACCCAAGGAAGCAAACCTTCAGGATAACTCAAGTTTAGCCTCCTTCTCTGAGGAAAAACAAGCCATTGTTTCCACTTTTTTTCTGAAAGAAGACACTTATAATAATCCCCCCATTGAATTCAAGTCTCCTTCCCCTAACCTTCTAGTCTCTAAGGACAGGAGTCCAAACATTTCACTTGTTCACAGTGCTTCTTCCAACTCACCTGTGCAGAGACTGGAAAACCCACAGCCTCACTTCAATACTTATTCCCTAACTCCTGAAAGCAGTAGCTCTTTAAAATCATCTTGTACACCTGATCACAGGAGAAGAAAGCTGTCAACCAGTGTTAGACAAGAAAACAGAGAGAGGTTCACAGAGGACATGACCCACCATGTAAACAGAAGGCGGACTCCCTCTCCGCCACTCACCAGGTTTACACCTGTCCACATCATAGCACCTGAGAAACCATACAGACAGTGGCAGAACCGAAGCCATAGCCCATCGCAGGCTATAGCAACCTCACCGAGTGGTAATTTAAAGAAAGTGGTGGCAAATAGGGAAAGCCCCAATGTTGCCCCTGTTGACAATAATAGCCAGGCCCACAGGCTAGGAACGCAATTGGAAATGGAGAGGGAAATGCAGCTGGAGGAGGACAGAGAGGTAGGTAGGGAGAAGCAAAGGGATAGGGCGATAGAGAGAGAGAGAAAGAGGGAGAAGCGGGTTCCTGAAAAGGGGAAGGGGTGGCAGGCGGATGCCAGTTACAGAGGGGAACAGGTTGAGCTGTCATTCAATGCCAGGAATAGAAAAGGCCCTGCGAGTTGCAGAACAGCTCCCACAAGCAGAGAGACCCGTCAGGGACTGCCAACAGTGCATTCCTATTCAGAGAGCTTGCTTGCCACCAGACAGCAACAGCAACAACAGAGTCTGCATAGACTTGCTTCCCAGCAAGACACCAGGGGTGGTGGTCCTAGCAGACGGCTTCAACCTCCTGCACCCCAGATCAAGAACAGTGCTGCTGGACGTGTGGCCCCAAACAGGCCCTGTCGGAGTTCCAGCTCCAGCATGGGAAGTGAGCTTGATGAGGCAGACAATGAGGTGAAGTGGTTTACAGACTTGGCTTTCCACAGCCTGTCAAGCCCTGAGGCAGATTACCTTGACATGTACAACTCCAGCCACCATTCATCTACCAACATTTCTCAATCGTCTACCCAGGAGAGCCCAGCTGGTGTCAATGCCACCTGGCTGGCCTATGCTGACTTCAGGGGTTCTGCTCCAAAGATGGACAATGATGAACTCTCCTTCCAGCAACCATCTGCATACTACTCAGATGGCCCAGATCCATCAAGGCGCTATGAGATGGGCAGCTTTGAGTGCATAGATGTGTCCGTGGAAAGAGCAGACTACAGGAAGGTCAGAAGAGGAGTGCCAAAGAGACAAATCCAGCTGAAGAGAAAGAATAATGCTGAAGGGAAACAGGATGACAGCAGTGAAAATAGTAGTCCTGGGGTTAAAGCGTTGGTGGAAAGACCATCTCTAGACAGTCACTCCAGAGAGACATTAGTGAGACAACACAGCACACCAGCAGCAATGCAAGAATGCTACCCACCTGAATGCAGCCCTGAGCACAATGAACAACATGAAAGAAATGCCAAACTTCAGAAATCTGCTTCTCTGGATGAAACGTGCGTGAAAACCAAGATGGCCACGTGTCTCATCAAGAGTGTGTTGTCCAAAAAGATGCAAAGTGATGATAAACCACCTGGTCAAGAGAGCCCCACTTTTGAGCAAAACAGCCCACCAACAGAGAGTTCAGTGGCAACATTTAAAGAGTCCCCAAAACCTGACGAACATAATCTGAGTTCCAGTCTTCAGTCAGATTATTGTCTTTCATCTGAGGGTCTACCTGTGAGAGGAGAACCAAGCACAAAGGATGAAGCCAAACCACCAAAAAGCTTTGGAGTGAGATCCAGTAACAGACCGAGTTCATCAAGCAGCAGCAGAAGTGTTACCTTTTCACAGACTGAGAGTGAAGAGGCTGATTCTCAAAGCAGGAATGCAACTTCATTGAGATCTGAAATGAGATCAGAATTTAAAGTGCCATTTGATGGAAACCAGTTAAGAACTGGATTACAAGAGGCAAATGACAGTATAGTATGCGACGAAAGGGAGGGGGATGACTCAGCAAATGCCACTGCTGGGAACACAGGAGCTCCTTCTGCCACTGGAGCCAGCAGCACGCAGACCAGGACGACAAATAGAGACCAGGAATGTGAAAACACAGAGGACCATAAGCAGCTGCAACAGTATGACAAGGGCGCCTACACATCAAAAACACAGGAGATTACACTCAAAGCCATGGAGAAAAAGAAAGCCTCCCTAAATGTCTGTCTCACACCTGAGGCAGAAAACAAACCTGATGCTTCTTCACCAGATATGTATTTCAGAGAAAAGGAGAAAAGGGTAGAGACCAGTGTAGATGAGAAAACAGAGGAAGAAGAAGGAAACAGGAATAATCAAATTAAGGTCCCCATTCACAAAGTTAGAGATGTGAGGCGCCTTGTAAAAAATACATATAATCTGTCCTTCAAGGCAATTAGTGCTGCAGTGCCATCAAACGTGAATGGAGAAAAGATGAATGATTTTAATGAGGAAAGGAGGGAAGAAATAAAAGAGGAACGGAGGAAAGAGGACACAGCAGGGGAGGAGAGGGAGCTATGGCAAGAAATAAGAAGGGAGGAGAGGAGGAAAGAAAGGGAAGAGGAGTTCAGGGTGGAGAAGAAAGAGGAACCAAAAGAGGAGGCAAAAGACTCAAAGCTGCTGACCTTATCGCCACCTCTTCATAGTAAAGAAAATCCTCTGTCTCGTCCACAGCCAATGCGAATAGAATACAAGGCTGTTTGTTGGAAAGAAGACAACAGTAAAATGTCATGTGGTACAAAAGGCTCAGAGAACCCAGGTGACGCACCCCAGGGTTCTCCAAAGCTTGTTACAGAGTCCCAGAATGCAAACACACATAATTACACAATGGGAGACACAGCAAAGGAGACTAAGACAGAAATGCATCATCTTCCAGACAATGAGGACAAACCTGTGGTGGTTAGAACAGACAGAAAACCTCCCATACTCGGAAGCCTCCCCAAACTGCCCAGTAAGGAAAGAGAGGTGTCCACAGCTGTAGTGTTAATAAGGGATGGATCCAGCAAGACCAAGACATGTGCATCTCCAGCCCAGGAAGATAGTCCCACCACAATCCAAGCCCCAGCTGCTTCACCTTCACCTGCGCCGACTACCCCTGACAGTACCACAGGTGGCAGTGGCCACTCAGTTTCTATGTTATTAAAGGAGAAGGGCTACCAAGCTGACATTGGAGCAGTGATGGGTGACAACCAGAATACAGCTGGAAGTAAAGGGGCTCCTCGTAAGCATGTGAACTGCCTGGAGATCCCCCTTCAGATCACTACTCCTTCAGATGGGGGTCGGATTGTGTCCCATAGAGAGAGGACATTCTCCTCCTCATCCACCACGTCTGGCCCCTCAGCAGTGTCTGACCACACAGACACCCTTACAAAGACCAGAGAAGATGAGGATGTTAGCATTAACCCTACCATAGACAACACAGCATGGCAAAGAAGTGCCTCTCCACTAAGGAATACGCTGGAACAAACGCCACCTCCCACCAAACAGAAGGAACTAGGAGATTTTGAAGCAGTGAAAAGACTAGATCCAGTGTTCCCCCCAAGATCTCCTGCAATAAGGAGATTCAGACCACAGCCAATTGAGGTTAAGTCACTGTCTAAAGAAACACAGAAACAAGAGATACCCACAAACACTACAACAAACAACAGGCCTCAATCCATTGAAGTTAAATCTATAGCTAAAAATTCTCAAAAGCCAGTTGTGCCTCCAAAACCAAGCTGCAAATTTAAACATGCAGATTTAGGACCAATGCCAAATGAAACACAAAGACCATCAGCAATAACATCGACAGTAAAACCACAAGATGAGGACAGGCCTCAAACAATTGTAGTGTCCTCACCTACAATCTATAGAAAGATCTCCAATGAGTCATCAAATTATACAAGAAAACTAGCTGTGTCTGCAGTATCCAGCCTCAAACCTCCACCATGCAAAACAACAGCAACGGCCATCTCCAATCTCTCAAACCAGTCATCAGCACCATCGGCGACAGAGGCGTCCAATGACCGAAGTCAGCAGCAAAAGCCAGGGACCTCGCCTCAGATCTCTAGTAATACACAAAGACCCACAACCTTAGCTACAACTCCAACATCTGCCACTGGCCCAGGTTTAACTGCAGCTCCAGGTCCAGATTCTGACCCAAAAGCAAACCAAGTCCCTGGATCTGCCTCAGCTGGAGCCAACCAGCCAAGCCAGCCAGCGATTATGGATCCAAACAGCCAACCACAGTATCCCAGGATGACATACCCTCATGAACAAACTATGCCGGTAACTTCAAACAATGCAAAACCACCAGCTGCTGTTTCCACAACACAAGTGCCTGGATACACACACCAGCCATGCTACAGATCACTCTCCCGCGAGCGCTCCCAAAGAACAGATGACCTGCTTTTTTATGCCTCAGATGACCCTCCAAGCTACGATGAAAGAGAGAGCTTCAGTCCCCTCATGCTTCCAGATCTGACCACTAGAAGGTCAAATCGCTATCAACCCTCCTCCCGCCCTCCTCCTTGTTCCTGCACAGCTGGCTGCCCTTCCCACCCTGGTCTCATCCCTCCTCACCATCACCGCAGCCCCCGTAACCTCACCCCCCCTGCCCCTCCGCACTCTCCAGGACAGGCACTACCTTATCCAGTGGCTCAGCCCTCTCTTCGTACCCACCAGTGCAGACCTGACCCTCAGCCAATGAGCTACCAACCTGGCTCTCCCAAATCAAGTCCTCTTGGTCCAAGCCAGCCACCGGTCATGTACCAGCCTCTCCACCAGCCTCCTCTCTGCCCTCCCCACCCCTCACTCATGCAGGCCTACCCTGCTGACCGCCCGTTGCAACCACCCCAGCATACTGACCCTCGACGACCCGCTGTCCACAGATCCCCCCAGCAACAGCCACCAGGCATGGCTGGGGCACCTTACAGCGATCCCAGCCACAGCCACTCCCCTGGCCTCCCTCCTATGGAACCCCATTACCTGTGTGGCCCTCAAAGCCTGGGGCCTTCCTTTGGCTCTGAATATGGAGGGGACAGCTCCAGTTTATACTCAGAGAATAGCTATGGACAGACACCTCGTAGAGTACTCCTGGATCCTGAGACAGGGAAGTATTTTTATATTGAGGTGCCTGTACAGCCACTGAGGAAAATGTTGTTTGACCCAGAGACTGGCCAATATGTGGAAGTGCTGATCCCACAGCAAGCAATGTCACATTCAGGCCTATTTCCTCCTTCAGCAGCCCCCTACCCATCGCTCCACAACCCCAACATGTATGCCCCTGCACCACAGTACATGCCCTATGCAGCTCCTCCTCCTCCCCCTCCAGCCCACACCCAGCCTCAGCCCCAGCCACCCCGATATCCTGAGGCCTCTGCCGCAACAACAATGCACCCAAGCGGGCCTAGGATCAGCTACAGGAATCCCTCTGGTCACGGGTCCAAGCCAGAGTCCCAGAACCATCCACAACTGGACCAGAGCTACTTGGAGAGTATGTATTATGTCCCTACGGGGATGAATGCGAGCCCCAATCCCACCCCACCAGACTATTACCACAAACATCCCCCCAACCTTCCCCCAACAGGGGAGAAAAGGTCCTGAAATAGAGGATAGAGGCCGCCTTCCTGGAGCCTGTTGGGTTTTAAATACACAGTGTATAAAGGGGGTGTCTAATGTTAGCCTGTAATCCTATTTGAGTTTTCACGTTGCAACTGAAGACAGCAGATCTTTGGTTGTTGTTTATTTGCTGCTGCTTGTTCTGTGTGTGCTAGGCTGCTTTAATAGAACAACATATATGATTCTTGAGGTAGCCTCTTAAGCTCTATTGCCCTGTTTTATGACAATGCATCATAAGGCCGTTAAACTCATACCAAATATCCATGGGCATATCATTCCCGAGCAATGTACTGAGCCAGATACCCAGGGCTCAAGGGGTTTTAATAGTTTTGAAAACACAAGAGAGGAAGCCTTTTTTATGAGGTGCTCTTAAGATTATTACTGAAATCTAAAATGATCTTTTCAAATTGTTGTCATTTTTGATACCGGGTATTGTAACTTCAGCAGTAATACACAGGCACTATAAATCAATAGCTTTACTAATTTACTGATTACATTACAGTTCATTAACAATAAATATCTCCAAAAAACTTGAAAATACTGTTTCAAAAGAACCTCATTTTGATTTTAGTGTTTCTCTGATATTTGTTGAGTGAGTTTGTGCACATGATGTCTGCAACAACAATGCTAATAAAATATGTCACATATGCATCCGTCTTTTTTCATCTAACAAATTTTTCTGTATTTTTCTGTAGATTCTTTCTATATTTCACTCTGTCAGCATTTATTTACCGGCCAGATCATGTAAGTGAGGTGTTTAAATACTACAACTTTACAGTCATGTAACTTTCGTCGTGATATATTCTTGCAAGACCTTCATATGAAATGTTATTATCATCAGTAACTTCATTTTTCTTTTTCTTTCAGAAAAATATTTTAATGCATCATCAAATATTCAGTCAGTGGTTTCCAGTCAGTTTCCAATACAATTAGGGAGTGAGTAGAAAGACTTAATTTTAAATGACTCTTTACAGGAAAATGTCACATGGAGCATCTTGGCTTTGGCACACTACATGAATACTCCAAATGTATACATAAAAGCATTATGGAAAAGGCTGCAGTGTGGGGATTATTAAACATTATTATTTAATAATTATTATTATTAAAAATTTGTTTTAATGTCCCGTTAAACATTACGACTTCCATTTACAACAAAAGATACACAGACTTTGGTGATAAAGTGTGTAAGAGGAAGTTATTGCTAGCTATTTCCAGTATAATGTATCACATATTGGCCAGCTTTTGCTTTGAAACCAGGTTTGCAAAGATTAACTTTATTTGGATGCACTCCTCAGCTCTTTCCCTCTTTGCCTTTAGATGGCACTGTCACTTTGACAGCAACAGTGCAACAGCAAAAATGAACATTCATTTGTAATGCTCATTTATCAGTGGCTTTGGTATTGATTTGGAATCATTAGGTCACATGACATGGACGTTATTGAAAAAAGGTTTTCATCTTGCCATGACTTTCATAAGACAGGGAGAGCATTAATAAACATTTTAAAGAGGTGTCCCCTTTTAGGCTACTGTGAATATGCAGTACATTGTATTACGGTGACCACTGGAGGGTGCCACAGACCACTAGAGCAACACAGGAAGCCCCATCCTGAATGTATGTCTAAATCTGCTAACCTTCCGTGAGAAGACTCAGTCACAGTAAAACAGTTTGATGATTTTCTAATCAGAACCCGACCCTGTTAAGTGAAACCAGAGCCTAATTTGTTAGTCCAGAGGGACACAATCAGTGTCCCTCTCTTTCATGTGAATGGCAGTAAAATTAATGAGAGGTCTGACCAGTAGCTGTGAGAGACTTTCATGTGTGTGTGTGTGTGTGTGTGTGTGTGTGTGTGCGGTTGTGTGTGGCTGTGTGTGTGCATGTGCCTGACTTAACAAAACACCGTTTCATCTGAAAGGTGCAATTCAACTCCAAAGACTCACGGTCTTGGGTTCCCACAGGAACACAAGAGTGTGTTCATTCACATATGGAGGGTATATAAAAACACTGACAGCACTTAATATATTCAAAATTATCCCATGCTTATTAATTGTTCCCAGACCACATACTTGGGCACCATCTGTCTCCTTACAACTTCCTCCTCTGTAATGGTCAATGGTATGCAATGTTTAGCTATTTAAGTTTATTGCCATGATCCTGTATTGTCACAACCTGGATAACGATTACAGACACACCTTAGGAACACACACTAATCTGTATAAACCTCCTGGCACACCTAATACAAAATCACTTCCAGACAAGCACATACACACTTCCACATACCTTGGGCCTGGTCCAAGAAGCACCTCTATGGGGTTTATCTAATATTTCTGAGTTAAACCCACAACCTGCTGAAATCTGATGTAAAAAGACCTGTTTTTGACCTGCAATGTTTCTTAGATAATCCAGCAAGCCTGCTTCTTGAAACATCCCAGCAGTGTGGCTTTATTGTCCAGTATGCCAAAATGTCACTCAAATTCAAAACCATTTGAGACTACAGTCAAAAAAACTAATATTAAAAACTGTCTCCTGGGTCCCTCAGGACAGTGATGACTAACTTGCTCATTCTATAACAAGTGTTTTTGCTTTAAATTAGTGAAATATTAAATTACTGTAATTATGTACCTTCTTCCTAATAATCATTTAGCATTAATCAACATTTTCCAGACACATCCTCACTGCCGTGTGTGACTGTTGAATTCCAATCGTGCATACACACAAAACAGACATCATGACATCATTAGGGGGCTCTGGGCTCTTTCCAGTGCATCAGTTATTGTTATGGTTCCATGACCACTTTTCTACCTCACAAGGACACACACACACTCACACAATAGGAGTCCCATCATCCATACCACACCCAGGGGTGAGTGGGTGAGTTTGACTCCAAAGTCACATTTGATGTCAGCCCACTGGGGGGCTGATTGGTCAATGGGAAACTTCTCTCTACATTGTCTTTCTGGTATCAGGAATGGAGAAAGAGTGGGTGGCATGGACCAAGCTAGATAAGTGGCACAGTTTTAAGTGATGATAAGTAAGTTGCTTGGAATAAAGTGTGCAATGTGCTTCCTGACACTTTCCAGTGAGTGACCTCTGCTTGTGTGGCCAGAGATTAGATGTCAGTAGTTTATAAAAGTGAAACTAATGATGACTATCGCAGATGCAGAGCGAAATAAAGGAGCATTTTGCATGTCAGTCAGTCTCTCCATGAATCTCTGTGTGTGATGTCTCGATCAAAGGGAGGAAACCAGATCTCTGGTCCCTATCAAAACATAGATATTAGTAACCTATGTCTGGCTGGCAACCTTTATTGTGAACATAGTGTCCTGGGGTCAATCTTAGCTGAGAAAGGCCACCAATGGTAATAAGTTCACATTTCAAGAACCACCTGATTTGAAACACAATATTCTTGGATTGTAACTCATCAAAATGAGGCAGTGTCTACTTGTATCACAGGTCATATGCGTCTATGAGTTGTGAGCAGCTAATAGCAATTTCCCCCTCTCATCATCGCCAATGATGCCATTTTAATAGTTGTATGTGACCAGAAAAGGTAAATCTAACCAGTATTTCACAAGAAAAACTAGATTAAATAAAAGTCCAAAAAATGATTCTTTCCTAAACCAATAAGCATCTTGCAACCCTATGAGTGTAGGGTATGAGAGTCTATGAGAGTTATGAGTGTACAGCTTTCCTCTCCTTATTCAGTGGTTACACCAGTTTTCCTGCAGGTCTATATTGGGAGCCTTTATTTCCTGATACTGCCATAAGACAAACTTTGGCTTTATTGATTATGACAGGTGATAAACATTTCTCTCTGAGAAATGTCATTTAAAAAGAGAGAGCAAACAAATTCACTCCTGTTTCAAGGGGTGCCTCACCTGTACACTCAGGGTAATGCCCATAAAAGGCTTTCTTCCAGGTAGAACAGGGCGGAGTTACGGGCAGTGTGAGTGTGTGTGCACGTGTGAGCCAGTGAGTGAAGCAAGAAGAGCCGAGATAAGAGAAAGGAGGGTTATTTGAGATGCCGGTGAACACCTGAAACCGTGCCTTCCGGCATTCACCTTGTTGCCTAGCAACCACAGAGCATAATAAAGACTCCATGTTGCAAGTCCTCCTGTTGCGTGTTCGCCCCTGTGTGTCATACCGACTTCCCTCTCCACCAGGCTGTGTGTCTACCTGTCTGACTGTGCAGATTTCACGTCATCTCCTGTGATTGCTTCAGCCCAAACTCCTGTAATAATTTTCATCAGCCAGAAATTATCAAGCTTTACATGACTCACCACTACAGTAACTACAACATTTGTGTCTAATTATTGATTTTGGCCAAGTGCTTAATCACACAGAGAAGCTCTAGGCCGAGATTTCTGTTTTATGAGCTACAACAGCTACATTATAATTGACTGAAAAGTGCTCTGAAAGGAGATGTTTTCATTTATAGTGGAAACCATTAGTCTAGACTAGTCTAGTCCCTTTTGTGTCCCAGGCCCCCCTCATGTCTAGGGAGGAAATTGTTACTTATAGTATGAGTCTATCCTTCTCTCCAAGACTGGGGCTCAGTCACACTCACACTCACACACACACACTACACATAAACACACTCGAAAAAATGATGTCATAGCCTGATCACTTTACCCATCCTCTTCTTCCGAAGACCTGGATGGCAGATCGATGAGGAATGGGATGGAGTGAGAAGAGAGAGAGAGGGAGATGAGCTATTGACAGGAAGAAGCTCTTTGCTGCCTCGAGTCTGAATCACTCAGAGCTGATGACATGTCTAAATTCTTATTGATACCATGCCATGTCAGCCATTCGCTGCTTCTCAAAGCTCCACATATTGAGTTGGACAGTGATGCAAGCCCACATGGGCTCCAGCCAACTGCAGAGAGGTCTGGCAGATATTAACGTGAGGGAATCTCCTGGGAATCAGCCTTTGGTCTCATTCAGTGGTCAGGTCCGTTACGGGGTGGTGTGTATGGGTCACTGGATTCCTCAAGCATGAGGTAAAAGTAATGAGTCATACGAGGGTGGCCCTAGCCTCACAGAGTGTAGACATCAGACTTTTAATAATACTATAACCAATAACAGAAATGCATCAGTCTCCTCATTTAATGAGGAAACAGTGATATTTAAGTTTCCCTCCTCTCACTCAAGAATCTCTATCACTGGCTTTAGCATCAAGTAGAGTGTGTGCAGTCTCACACATGGTCAGGAAAATCCATGGTATGCTTTAGAGGACTTGAGTTCCTGCACCACATCAATATACAGGCCGCTATGCAGCATCGCCACAGGTCATAGCAGGGTGGTGCCAAACAGCTGACAGAGAGATGGGTGCAGGGAGGTGGACGTCACGCTTGAACTTTGTACTATTCATCAAGTTTTACATTCAAGTGGGTCAAAGGTAACAAGTAGCAGTACTTGATGAATCCCATTTTGTGAAATGTCGCAGTTTCAAATATAAAAAGGGAAAACACAACCATGAAGTTAGGAACAAATTTATAATCATGATCCCACAGTTTTATTAGAATAATGGATCTGTGGTGCCTCTATGGATACATCTATGGGAAGAATGAATACATTTCTTAAACATATCTATCCTATTTTAGAGCGCACTACACTCAAGTAGTCAAGCCTGCTTTTTTTCTGATCTTACTGAGTGTACCGCCATGCTCCTGTAGTTGCTTTCCATCCCAGCAAATGATGATGCAACTAAGAACTGTAACAGTGTGGTGGAAATCTGAAATTAAAACACATAGCATTTGATATTATCAAAGAAGTTAATTTACATTTCTGCAGAAACGAACCACCAGTGTGGCATGCAGAGGAATGGCAAAGAAGAATAGTCTGTTACTGTCTTATAGTAGAAAGGTACTGCCCACATTCCACAGGAGAACTTAGTTCTAAAATGCAGACCTGAGAACTGAGCAATAAAGCAATAAAGTCAAAGTCATAAAACAATAAAAGTTATTTTGTCTAAGTCAGAATGCAGCTCTTCAGTCACTCTGTGTCTGGTAAGCTTAAGGTTAATCTTACAGAACATATAGCGTAAAAAGCAACAGATTAAAACATTGCAAAAGCTTAATTTTCCATCACAACAGACATAAAGTAATCAGAATCACATTGTCACTGTTACTGCCCGGAGCCATGGAAGGTGAGGCGAACCCAAAAGCACGATCCAAGTCACAACCAAGGAGAGTACCATTCTTTTAATGAAGCAACTGTACAAAAGAAAACACAGGAAACTGGAACTTAAGACGGACAACGGAACCGTTGTGGTGCTAAATACAAAGTCTCTTGTGGCTGTGCAGACATGATGAACGGACGAGGAGGTGAGGGTGGAAACCGGTTTATACCAAGGGCCAATGAGGTGACTGGGAACAGGTGTCACACGCGGGATGATGAGGTGAGTGGAGACAGGTGCTGCTGATGACAGGAGGAGGCCGGATCAGTCGGCGGCACAGGGCCTGACAGTCACAGACATTAAAAAGATCTACTTTCTAAAACCTGCATTTATTTTTGGCTACTTGGGGGAACAGAGCCAACCTGTAAACAAAACACTCACATATCACATTTTGATTTTGCAAACCTTTCTTACGGTATTAACATCCAGCAAACACAGAGAAACATAACATTCATTTAGAGTTGTATTCGTGTCCACCTGACCAAGTGCTTGCCTTTTAGCTCTGTTTTTGTCTCCACAAACCTCTGAGAAAAATGCTAAATGCTCCACTATGTTCACCAGCTGGTGTCTGCCATTAGTGTTGAGAGGGTAGTTAGTGCACAGTGGGTTTATCAGAGGTTTTTTTGCTGAAAATAGCTGCCTGCTGCGACTGGAAATGATTAGAGCTGCGATGAGAGCCATGAGACTGAACCAAAACAGGAAAGTTGTGGGCTTAAACACCAAAACAATGAGCTGAAAATCAGTAAAACAGCTGAGAGGAACTGCAGAGTTGGGTGATAATGCTTTTTGGGTTCATTCCTTCAAGCATACCCTTTCACACACACATAATCATTTGATCCATTGTTAATATAAACATATTGACTACAGCAGCTTTAAGGACGTAAACATTACATTTCAAAAATGAGTAATGAGTGCTCCTGATAATTCAGTAAGTTACATAAAAAAGTAATTTTTTCTGATATTAGTGATACAAATTCCACTTATCTTACACCACTGCTTATCTTCAATCACTGCTTATATTGAAATGATTCCCTACATTCCAATTTAAAGTGACTCACTGACGCAAATAAATTGCAGGAGTGATCCCTTTAGATTGGATATAATAACTGGTCTGATCCCAGTGATCAGGGTAACCATGGAATTAACAAGACAATACATGCAGGAGACTCAATTTAATAGATTTGTTGACTGGATAATTTGTCATGCAGGTCTTTGCCCCCAGACTGTTTTGGGTAACTATCAGATAGGTGTTCAGTATGTCATTTTCCAAGTGTTTCTTTCTTCCATCCCAGAGTTTAAAGTCAGCCTTGAGGTTTGTTATTGTATTGATGGGTGGAGGTACAGTGTGATAACTCTCTGTCATACCTTCCCTTCGGCACTAAGCGGCACTGCTAAAGCTTAGCAGTTTTTTCAATGTGACAGACACAGTACATCCAGTGCCAACTAAGGAAAAATAAATAACATCAGAAGTCAAAAAAGTATGTTTTGGAAAGTGTTCTGCAGGTGGGCATGTACTCATGATGACTCTGTGACAAACAATAGGCCCTTTTTACAGAAGACATTTGACATGTCACAGTAGGAAGAGCACAGATAATGAAATGAATGATGGCTGAATTCTCAGAAGCTCTCAGAAGTCCTGGTATTGTGCATACTTCCTCTCTGTCGTGGCTTACTGAGACACTTACAATACAATGGAGCCATCATTATTGCTATTAGTAACACCTGTGCTTTTCCTACTATAACAAGTCAAAATGTCTGCTGTGAAAAAGGCGTTGTCTGAGTTCAATTCCCAACACTGCATTTGTATTTTGCTCCGACTTACCAGACGTGTATGGTGAATTAATGACAATTTACATTAAATAGATAGCATGCCCTAATCTTGAATGTAATATTATGGCAATTGGTATACCATGAATCTATGTTTTGAACTAGCAGGAGCTATACACTAATGGATGTCAATGTAGCTGCAGGTCTAAACGTACATTCAGGATTCATTAGGTGTTTCTGGTGTTGTTTTGAGCTGTCAACAGATTTGTTGCATCGTCGTCACCATGAAAACTATGTGTTCATTTTTATTGACGATGTGAAGTGCTCCTCCTGCTGCCTGCTCCTCATTAAACTCCAGTAACCATCAACAGCACACCAAAACATTTGGTGACAGTTCGTTTTTCGAACATTTTACAAATACTTAAAGATACCCTGTGGTGTTTTCTACCACTAGTAGTGCTGTGGAGCAGTGTTTTTATGAGTGGGTCCCCGTTGTGATCGCGTCATGCACACTGACTATAATGCGCATGCGGGAGTTTGCCGCAACACGATACACATTCCTGATGCCTGTTTCATGCTATTCCAGTTAGCAACACACACAAGTTTTATATATTGTCTCATAGCACATTTGTTAGACCTCCAATGTATATACAATGCTTTTTGGTTAGTAACACTGAATGTAAATTTAACTTTTGTTTGTGAACACGAAAAGTCCACAGGGCCCCTTTAAGATGCAAATTTCAATTCCATTTTGTGCATGAAATGCACATGAAAATTCACAGATTCATTGATGTAGAGGATTTCTCTACAAAATGGTTTGACCTTTGTAAAATGTTGGCATGCCTATTCTTTCATATGCGTTTGTCTTCATAGGTGATGATGTAAGATATATGTGAAAACAGCAGGGGAAGAGAAAAGAACTGACACATGTTTGGATGATTGTAGCCCTGCAAGTCAGCAGGGTGAAAGCAGGCGGAGAAGGCCTTCTATTGTTGTAGAGAATGGAAACTCTCACACAACCAGATTCCATCCTACCAGTGCGGTCACGGTGGCATAACCCTGATAAGTGTCTTCTGAACTATTCTCAAAGAGTCTCTTGTCCAGTTCTGCCAGATCAAAATTATTACCCCCTTTTGAATACCTCTGTGGCCTATTTTCAGACAAGAGCTCACAGATTTGATGGCAGAACAGTGTCCCGGGCTTGTGAATGTGTATATTGATGCCGGTTTGATCTGATAAAGCATCCGTGTTATCAGGTCACCTGTGGGAAGTGCCATTGTTCCTCTGTCTGTATCAACTGCGTGAAGCAGGTGTGGTTGTTTACTGCTGTTTAGTACAATCACACCTGAATGAACTCTTGAGTGCCCCGCTAACATCATAGCCGCTTTACTTGCGTCACTTACTGTGGTCACCGCTAACTCTCCATTTCTCCCACACAGCATCCATTCCACGGTATCAGTGCATTTGAACACAGCATCAGAGTTTGGATGGAAACCATGGCAATGATTTGTTACCACAGCAGTGACTCGTCACCACAGCACTGGGCAAAGCTTCTGTAGACAGTTGCAGAACCACAGTGTTTTCCTCCACTGGTCTCTAAAAAATGTATCACTCTACGGTTTTTAAGCTTTTTGATTCTGCAAAGTTTACACCATGGCTTTTGCTCTCTGTTTTTCTATGTGAGATGTATGCTACAGCCTATCTAAACAACACTTGAGAATTGAATCTGGAAGCATTTATTTTGGATATATATTTAGCTTGTGACCACCGGCCTGGATTATGCCAACCATGCTAACTAGCTGGGGCAGGGTTATATTTACAGAGGGCTGGGCATCCATCATCGCAGCGCAAACGCACAGACAGGCAGAGAGCGAGGAAGGGAAAGTGTGGCCCATCCGTCACCACAGTCCAATCCCAGGGCTTGCCTATTTAAAACACCTCACAATTTGACCACAACAGTGCCACAGGTCACGCTGTACTACTGGACCTACAGCGTTGCATTAAACCTCTGCACCCTTACACCACGCCATCTAATGTGCACATAAAGTGCACATCCTCGTATTGCATGTTTTTAAGCATGCACAAGTGCATGCATCCCTCAGACTGGAAGGTGTCCGATGACAGATGAAAGGGCAGGAGGAAAAAAATGCTGATGTGTGACACCTGGGCGTTCTGCCCTGGCACACTGCACCTGAATGACATCACTCAGATGCACAGACAAAATAACACATCAACTGTCAAATACAAACGGGATAGACTGTCTGAGACTGCAAATAGATGGCCAGACACACAGGCACACAGCCTGCAATGACAGACAGTGTTAAAGTAGACAGACAGACAGACGGACAGGCAGGCACAAGGTCAGAGAATGACTGATAGACAGACAGACGTGCTGTGTCACTGCTTGAGACTTTCCTGCATTATGTCTTTGACCAAAAGCAAGAGTGTTACCATGTGGAGAAATTCCAAGGGTGCATGATAAATCCCATATATAAATGTATATTTGCATACATACATTGCCATAGTTGTTTTTACATTATCATTTGAATACATTACAGTAAAGAATACAGAGCATAACAGTTGAATGAGAAACATGGCATGAATAAATGTTAATAACAACAAAAATTACACAGAAAGGTAGATATTCAGATGTGTTGTTATTGCTTGTGTGGTTGTTTGCCTTTATTTATTCGAGAAAAGCTGACTGTGCATACATGCTCTTTGTTTAAGTTCATCTCTGGGAGCTGCCCAGTACAACCACAGTCTTCTGCTGCTGACCACTGAACAGTCCCAGCGGGGCACTTGGGGCTTAAGTACCTTGTTTACCACGATAACCATCGTTGAGGTAGATGACAGTGGTTGTCATCCATCCCACACAGACTTTCCCAGCCTCTCAGGGGATTTGAATCACATTCAAAGCAAACCTGTGACCCTGCAGTCACGAGTTTGCTTCGTACCCAGCGGCCAGTTTGCATCCAACGCCTGTTCTGATGTGCGGACGTGCATGTGTGCTGGCTGAGGCAGCAGATCGCATAGGTTGCACCAAAGCCCTGCAGCATGGGGTCTGATGGGTTGGCATTTTCAGCGTGGGGCCAAGTCGTTAGCACACTGGAGTGGAGAATAAACCCGCCATGTAGGGACATTTGTCTGTGAGCTCAGAAACACTGAAACCCAAGAAGCCTCTCAAATCCCCCCAACCGACTGCCTCTCGGGTATTAATAACACACACCCATATACACACTCCCGTCCAACTACTGATTAACTATGACCCCAAGCAAAGTTTTTATACCTATGGGTCCTGAAAAAGGCATCACTAAGTGCCGAATCCTTGGATAGTGAAAGCCAGAAAAGCACCTTTTTCTTCCTTTCCATGCAGCATGCACGCTGTACTTGTGGGGGAAAAAACACACTTTGAACAAAGTGTGTGGCGTTCATGGTAATGTTGGGGTCAAGTCTGGACTGTGATAAGGGTGTGTGTATGTGTCTAGTTTAATTACATCATGTAAATGAACACCCCTGCCACCCGCCGTCCCCTGACCATGTGAATGCACGAGCCTCCTGGATGGTGAGGTCATGATGGTCTGTAGATCCTTGTCATGGAGGGGGGTTCGGCTGCTAGGGTGGGGGGAAATGCTGGCTATGCACACCCAATATACTATATACTATGTTTGGTTCCCCCACGTCACCTTTTTACTCAGTGCACCCGCTTACAGCACCTATTGTGTGTCCATTATTCTTAAGCAGTCGGTAGCTAACCTGCACTGCAGGGTGTGTATTTCTGATGATGCACTGGGGTAAAAATTGTAAATGCAACATAAAAAAAAAATAGTCTTGGCAATAAACATGAGTCACAGCTGCTCCACGGTGTTTTATGACCTCTGTAAATCATGCATGTGTTGATAGTTGTAATCTCTGATGTGTGTGTGTTTGTGTGGCATTAGTGGTGTCACAGGCTCAAGAAACAAAAATAAGGTTGAAAGCAAACATAGGAGGTGAAGAGTGAAAGTGTATGTAGTTATTGTCAATGAAAGTGTTTTTATATGAGAAGTTTATTGTTGTTGTTAAATCTGTTGCTATGCCTCTTGTACTTGCTTTGGAAAACTACTCCAGTTGTGCTTTGGAAAAGTACCAGCGACAGGCTCCTGGTAGACGGGGAAGCCTGTGCTGCATTTTCTGAGTCGTGAGCTGGGTAATCGCTCAGTGTGACGTCATGACAGGTTCATAGGCTTTGCTCACTTACATGTCCAGACAGAGCATGGCTGTCTACACCTCACTACATCCTTCACCAGGGAGGAACATTTTTATTTCCTCTACGCTAAGTAGTCTGATAAGAACATTGTTACTTTACGGAAACAGATCAAGCCTACAGTATTATATAATAAGAGATGTACATCAGTGACTCTTTCTGACTTTCTAATGATTTTACCTTATTTAAGCTGTCTAGTCACATTAGCGGTGTGGCTGAACGGCGTGGCTGCACGGCAGTGCCGGTCAGTCCGCCACTTTGGTGCGGGCTGAGACATGAAATTTGGATCAGACATTCGATGGCCACCAGCCATCCCAACTGGGATGCTGAAGATGGTGAACATTATACCTGCTAAACATCAGCATGTTAGCATTGTCATTGTGAACATGTTATCATGCTGGTGTTAGCCTTTAGCTCGGAGCACATCTGCAGAACAGCCTCACAGAGCTGCTCGTCTGTATAGAGAATTGCTGCAGGTGTTCAAAATGATCAAATGTGTAAAAGTGGCTCTCATGCATGTGGACTGTAATAACACTGTTTCACTGACAAGTGTACTGTGTGAACCTAAACGTTGTCCCATTATCTAAAATGTCAAACCCATAAAATTTACACTCATGTCTGGAGTAACAAATACAAAGCGCTAATGCGGGGGAACTCTTCATCACAGCTTCATCACAGTGGCCAGCTCCTGTGTGTCAGCCAAGTCATCAGACTGTCCCGTCTGCTTGGATTGGTTTTTATTTCCAGTATCGTTCACGTCAAACAGAATATGTCTGTCTCCCACACATCCTCTGCATATTTCACATAATCCATGAGGCACAGCTGAGACCGCTGGCATATTCCCTCCCTGCAGGATGTGAGTGTGGTCCATGGTAGAATAATAAACCGGGCTTTTCATCATGGGAGGCATCACTCACTCAAGGAATCCAAGGCAGACAGACCTCTCTTACACGTAACGAATAGGTTTTCGCTCCCTTTTTTTCTCCAAATCAACACACTTCTGTTCCATATATCCATTTTATGCCGGCTTGTGAAAGAGCAAAAGAAACCACATTGTCCAAAAAAGGAGACCGCAGAGCCTAGAGAGCACGCTTATGTTGGCAAAATGCACCATTTAATTGCCGAGCACGTAAAAAACACCATTTGTCTCAGGGATTCCCCCTCTCATACTACGCACACGCACATACACACAGTAACTGCCTGGCTTGTGCGCAGAGACATTTAGTCTTTCAAAAGCAGCATTGTGTGAAGGTCAGGAGAGTCTGTGGAATGGAGATCTGTCATTCTCTGTTCTGTGAGAAAGCTCCTGTTACATGGGCATCAGAGGAGAGCTGGATAAAAGGCAAGGAGTGTATTAGCATTGTTGTATGTGTATGTGTATGTGTGAGTGTGTGTGTGTGTGTGTGTGTGTGTGTGTGTGTGTGTGTGTGTGTGTGCGTGTGTGCGTGTGTGTGTGTGTGCTAGCGCGAGCATTAGAGAGACAGTGACTACTGAGATTCTGATCTTATTATGACTGTCTGCCTTTCAGACAGATCAGAGATGAGTGAGTAAGACACAGGGGTATCAGAAATGTCTTTCTTCACACACACATAGTCCATAAACTCAAACTTTGTATCCTGATACTGGTTCTATTAAGTTTTAACTGAAGGTGGAGTAAGTTATGGTTTCTCAGGCTTGTAACTGAACTTTCAGGTGCAGAAACTGCAGTATGAGTTTTGCGAATTTATACATCACAACATCAGAATGCTGCAAGGTCGCCAGTCCAGCGTGTGCCCAATATTGCTGCCATGGGACAATGTTACATAGATCAGTCTAGTCATCTATCTGCATGGCCAGATACAAGTAGGGATAAGTGAGAAAATATGCTTCTTTGTAATCTAATGTGAAACAAAAGAGAATCACTTCAGAAAGGAAGAAACCACAGGGAGGGATGTGATTCACAAATGCATTATAGAGCAGGACAAAAAGAACCACAACCCGCCCTTTTCGCATTTATTTCCTGTGTTTCTTCCTCTTTTTTGCCTCTTTGCCCCTGTCCACCCTGTCAGGTTGATCATTACACTGTATTTTCTAGTAATCTCTGTATATTTCCAGGTAGACCGCATATCAGCTGTAAATATTTGCCGAGGATTGCCTCAGGAATAAGTTACAGGAATGGCATGAGCAACAGAAAACTGACACGCTAACAGTATCGATCTCTGTCACTGAGCTTCAGTTACACTTTCCTTTTTTAGTAAAATCTGATGTCACCATTAGTACACCACCGAACATATGATGTAGCTACACATCTACTAAATTATACTGTGTTTTTGCTTTCACTTGGTCTCCACTCACTGCTACAAATAAATGCAAAGAGTTTATACAGAACAGGGTTTCACAGTTTAATTCTTGCTCCTTTTCTACACAGACAGTGTCAGGTGACTATTAGTTGCAGCACCTTTAAAGCTCGGATGGGCACAAAACTTTCCCGGTTGAATCATCATTACAAAAGATGAGGAACTGCATTACAAAATGTCAGTTGGGGACACTCCTGTGTATATGAAAATGTAAGTTGAGAAATCATCTAAGAGTGCCGCAACCCTTTTTTTCAATCACCGCACCCAAAATTAACAATTAGTGGAAGCTGCAGATTAGGCTTTTATAAACCCCGATTTAGCAGTTTAAATCAGTTATTATGGGCCAGTGTGAGATGGATGCAGTACCTCTTCAGTATTCTCAATTTGCTTCAGCTCTGATTCATATTCTTTTCCATAGAAATTAGTGGCTGAGGCTCAAGGGTATTATTAATAGTAGTATTTAGAGTCATTTGTCATACTAAACTGACTCTATGAATCAAAGTGGAAATATGTAAGACTTATGACTATAATATGCATTTCTTTCTTATTTTCTCTGCTATGCCACGTACCCTGCTGTATCTCTGCCTCTGTATTTCAGCAATGTTCTGTCTGAATTGCGACATGCCACTTTCTCGATTGTCAACTAGCTGTATGTCACCTGCGCCAGGAAACCTTGATCTAGTTTATTTGGTGTCCCATGATAGTTTCTGTGAAGTGTTTTTTGCAAATGTCAAACATACCTGACATACATTCACAATACCTGAGACAAACACATGTTGTGGAAACAATTTAGAAAATCCCAGGATTGTTCTGCAAGGTATGTAGAGGAATGCTGTATGCTTCCACAATATTCCATCCCCTTGACAGACATCCATGAGTGCATTGTTCTCTATCAAAGAGAATGCACAAATATCTTGTTCATGCCATATTATTCGTCCTCTATATTCGCCAGGTGCTTCAGTGTGAGATCAAACCTCAGCTAAGCCCTACATGACCACAACAGGCTCTTCACATGGCACTGAAGAGTCAGAACACACCGAGGTGCGTTAACAGTGATCAAAGGATTCACCACGGGTCCTCTTTTATGGCAAACAAAAGCTATTAAACAAGGACTGAAAGCTTGTGAGAGCTTATCTGTGGCAATAGAAGATTCCAGGAGAGAAACGGGATATGTCTGTTGGAAACGGAGCTTTGAAGTTACCTGAGTGCTGCTGCCTCGTCACATGTTTGCTCAGGTTACTACTCTTGGCCCTGAAGGTCTGAACATACTGCGCCAGAGACCAAGAGAGAGGAAGATACACACAATACAACATCTGTATAAAGCAATATCATCTCTGAGTCATTCAGTCTTGTGTAAATGATGTTCCATTCAGGTCTTATTTGTAGAGCGGTAGAAGAAGGTAGCTTCAGGCTACACTCAGCACACTTCCCCTACCGCTCTTGCCTCCACGCCTCAGTCAATACATTCCGATGTTTCCTGTCACAACCTGCATTTGAACTGAAACACTGAGTGTCAGAGTGGATGTGTGTGCTGCACGTACACTGTGCCATGGAGGTGAGCGGTCACATTTCCACCTACAAATCCTATTTGAAATCAGGAACACTTTTACCCCCCCTTCCACCAACGTGAACCAAGTGCTGGTTCTGGGCAGGTGCTAGTGCCAGTTCACAGTTGGTTCAACTAGCGAACCTTCTAAGAACCGGTTTGCTTTTCCACAGGCTAGAGAGCCACGTCATTGCATCACATGCAATGCAAAGAACTGGTTCCAAATTAAGCACTGGCTCCGAACTAGCAGTCAAACTTCCTTGGTGGAAAAGGGATATTTGATATCCACCTCCATTATTGGCTCTCAACAGTGGCCAAACTTAAATGGAAACTACTGTTTATTACAATCTGGGTTTTATTTTTGTTGCTGTGACCATCAGTTCTGTCATTTATGATAATGCTGTATTCACCAAGTTAATTGCTGACATCGCACAACATGGTGACAATGAATGGAGCATGAGCATTCAGATGATCAGACAGGTTGTAAACAAACCCCAACATTAGTCAGACTTAGTTGGAAGAGAAGACTAAATGATTACCCAAACTGTCTTTTGTAAACACCCATCAGTTTACAGATAGATGTCCTGTTTCACCTTTAACCTACCATACTTGCCATATTTGTGCTCACTCAGGGCTTTCCTGTGCAATGAGGGATTATTAGTGACATTACAGGTGTGCTCACTTTCGATTTTATCTTCAGATAAAATGGTTTAGATAATCTGGCTAAACTGTTGGCTTGTTTACAACTATTGATCTGATCGTGTGTTGCCCCATTAAAAAAATTTTTTGCAATGTTGTCATGTCTCAAGATCTCAGCAATAACTTTGGTACAGTGTTATCTTAACTGATAGAATAAAATTTAGCTTTCCTTTATACCTAACCCCAACCTTAAACTAGCGGTTAACTGTGTTCCTAAACCTAGCTTATTCCTTACATTTAACCTTTACCTTCACTGTACATTTAGTAGCCTAACCAACAGTTAACTTGAACTTGATATTATACTCACATGAATTACAGAAAGTTTGGTCAGCAGAATACAGGCTTGTTGATAGTCACATCTCCACTTATACACTGTTAACTGGCAGCCAGAAACTATCAGAACAAAGCAATAAACTACAGTCATGAAACAAACTGCAATATCGGCTCTATGCTGACCAAGCTTAATAGCTACCATTAAACTTTTTTTTCCATTGGTCAGTCTTTGAAATTATCTTATCTCAGAGTGTAAATGCACAACACATTTACCACTACTGCATAATATAACCACGTTTAAAAGCCCTGGTGCCCGGCCGTCTATAACGGTGTTACATAGTAATGCTGCTTAGTAATGCTTTGCATGCCAGCGGTGCTTTGGCTGAGGTAGGAGCATACTTTAGAGTATAGTAAGGCCCTCGTGGGACTTTACACACATTCCATGGAAACAATGCAAACTCCCTGTAACGGGAATCTCAGCTCTTAAAGCTTTAGAAAGGAGATGCCTTTTGCTTAGGAGACTAACAATGCCAGAAACAACCAGGAAGTGTGTTTTCGTCTCCTACAGTAAGTGTAAAATTAGTGACATAAAACTGAAATAGCAGCTTCCCACCAGTTGTGCCCGTACCCAAGGGGATTATGGGAAAGTGCTACCACCATGCCGATGGCTCCCCATTGTGGCATTGTGTGTATCTCTGTGTGTATTGTGTTTGCCTTCAAATGGCCAGAGAGTGCTTATTTCTTCCATTTTTTTCATTTCAAGGTCAAGAGTTCTGCAGTAAAATACACAAAGATTTCTAGGATGAGGCCCGCAGACATAAAGCTAGTTGAAAGCCCCCTTCCCCTTTTATCCTCACAACAATCACACTTCCTCACTTCAAACACGTTGTTATTTCAGCTTCTTTGTGTTTATGGAGTGTAGACTGCAGATCTACTGCTGTATGGCGAGCTAGTGAGGCCATATGCCTTTAAATTATACTCTGCTATTAGCTCAAACAATCTATAAACGACATGTTATGTTTATACGTTTATAGCTCCTAATTATCATGCAGCGCCTGCATGGAGGCCACCAGCATTTCCATGGCATCACAGAAGCAGTGATTTCACTGAGTCACCCTCTCTTGACGTCTCTCTTTTGTTGGTCATTGCTGCTAGTTTCGGCCCTCCTCTCTTTCCTTCTGCCTCGTCAGTACTGTCTTGAGGCGGCACAGGAACTGGTCAGGGAGGAATGTGGTGGCACAGCAGCATGACATAGACAGAGCACCCACATGGACAGAATTTAAACAGAAAGAGGGGGGAAAGAGTGAGAGAGACAAAAGGTGCTACGGAGGGAGATACGTGTGCTGGGACTTTCTAAGACATTCAAGTGTATTAAAGAGCAAACCACATTTTCAGTGGGTGTCATTGTATGAAGGATGTAAAGATGATTAATGCAACCACAATGGTTCAAATAAAGCAAGGATGTGGTTGCTACGTAATAGCTGTAATTTTTCTGAAGAATAAAAAGTCAGACTGTGACACAGTCAATCAGTGAACTATGAAGACATTTCATTGCCTGCATGTATTTTTACAGTGCGCATGCAGGTGTGTGGGCATGTGTGTTTGTGCTGTTGGGTTCTAGAATGCCACTTATGGATTGAGGACAGATGAAAGGACCATGTATGTGTGATACAGTAACTCATGTGTCATGTAGTGAGAATGCGCTGACCACCATGTGTCTTACAGGTTATCGGCTCATCACACCGTGATGCCTAATCGCTGCGTGTCTGGATATTTACAAAACAGCTTTTAGTCACATTGTGATATCATGAGCCTGAGAGGTACATGTAGAGGACCTTTTGCACTTTTTGTGACCACAAACTGCAACAACAACTGGGCTGTAGAGTCATTACTACCAAATGATTAACCATAAACTAGCAGTAATGACTTTCCTCTACTTTCCAACAAAAACAAAAGCAACTGGACACATCATATACATCATAATATACTGTACACCACGTGTTAGAAAAATCTGTCTTTAATATTAATTTCTAAGATGTGGCCCTAATCCTCTTCCATAAGGAATTAGTACCCAGACTACCTAGGCATAAACCAGGAATACTGAGCTGACCAGTGACGTGGAGACGAACCCCGGCTCAGGCCACAACAGTTCTGTGTTCAAAAGATCAAAAATGCTTCAAACAAAACCAAAAGTCTAAAATCAACAAAAACTTCAAAACCGACCAAAATCACTTTACATACGTTTCCTGTTGCAAATGTCCTCCGTTATCCTACTGCAACACAGCTGACCTTCGAGGGAACAAGGAAGAGGTGGACCAATTTAGCAGGATTGTTAAAAGCCAGTTAATGAGATGAGTTTTTGCGTCTCACTACATTATCTCTCTTTGCACTTATTCTTTTTTATTTATACCAAACATACATAAGAAAAGTACATAAGAAAGAAATGATTAAGTGTTTTCTAAATTAAAACAACTCTAAAACCAGGAGAGCCTGGTGTCCAGTGGTGTGCACACACACGTTGGAATAGCATTAATTTACTATTTCTGTCTACTTTAATTACTAACATTACAGTATATTAAAGTTACCTACATGCCTGTGTAATTTCTTTTTATTTAAAAGATAAATAAATCACAACACCATACAAATGTAAAATAAAGCTTCCATACTTGTAATTTGTAATTTAACAGAAGACGTACCTGTGACAGTCGGCTACATACAAAATAAAGCAATACACGTTCAACAATACAGTATAAAGTAACAAAAAGGAAAAAAAAAAGAAAATTAAAAAAGACTGTGTGGAGAATATTATATTGGCAAAATTGTGCAAAACTTCAAATCTACAACACAACAACAAAATACAAACGTAGGTCTTGCCCCCGACCGGACAGATAGCCAATCATAGTTTAGCATAATGGGGTGGCCCCGGCTCTGACACTGTAGTGGGTGCTGTGGACACATCGACAGTAAGCACTCGGAGAGGAAGAAACCAGGCAAAGGCACATGACTGACAAATCAAAACAAAATAGTCACTCAAAATGTAATCTGGTTTTATTATTCTGCAAATTCATCAATCCAGCTAGCCTTTTTAAAACCTAGCAAACATCATACTAACTAACTAGCTAACTAACTTGTGTACAGCATTTAGTCATCATTTAATATACTGTGTGTGTGTGTGTGTGTGTGTGTGTGTATGTGTGTGTGTACATGTAAAGGCAGATGACAGCTGTGACACTGAGCATGAACACAAACTAAATGTTCAGACATTAGTTTCTATGCCTCCACATCCCCTTCTTCCCCCAGTTCCCTCCTTTGTTTATTTTTAGGTCATTTAGAATTTAGTATTTTTAGCGTGTTTGCTGTTACTTTAGGCCACTAACACCCACTTCTAAGGAAAGCATCTTGAAATAGCCCTACTGACAGACAGACAGACAGATGGAATAAAACACAGCTATGTTGGTAAGGAACAGGGTGCTGGGGGAAAAAAGAAAAACAAAGAACAATCTTTGTGTTTATGCAAGACGGCCTTTTCTTGGGTGTGTTAGGGTCAGCAGTGTGTCGTCAGTGTGTGCGTGTGTGTGTGTGCGTGTTTGGGGGATGTGTGCCTGTCTGTGTTTCCGTTGGTGGTGCTTATGACTGCAGTAATCAGCCAGGAGGAAGAGCCTGTCCAAGTGCAGACAGCGTATCTCCCTTAGCCTGAGGATCCACCCATTTTCTCACACAAAAAACACACACATGCATGCGTAGCCCCATTTGACAGGCTATACGCAACAATGTGTAGGGTTTAGATTGCAAAAGCATAAAAAGAGAAAATACCAGGAAGACGCAAATGAACATTTAAACCAAATGGATTGGGCAACTGAGACAACAGAGCAGCACTGTTTACTATGGCAGAAATAGAAACAATGGTCTTAACAGAATGGTTATTTTTACCAACTGTGAAGCAAACTTGAAATCGAGATAAGAGAATGGAAAGTGTGTCAGAGAGGACAGAACGGAGAAATGTGCATGGCGAGTGTTAGGGAGGGGTGAGATAAATGCCAGGAAAACAAAAATAAAATTCCTGCAGGCTTTAATGGCAAGAACCAGTGGTTGTGTGTTGAAAGTCACTCCAAGACTGTTTACTGTAAAGGCTCAATCAAACGTTTGGACCACATGTGTTTCAGGTAGGCTCACATTAATAAATGCAGAATCTGCATTTGGTCTATTTCTCAGTAGCAGTTTGCTGCTGTGATTTATAAACATGACTGGTTTAAACAAACCTTAAACAGCATCAGAACACTTTATTTAGTTTGATTGTTATCTAGTGCTAGTAACTGTGTTAGAACCGTCAATCTATTTTAAAGAGAAAGCAGGTTACAACCTTGTGTTTTGATTTTTGGGAGCGACCCATTTGTTTATTTCTGCATTATTAATATTTCCTTTAAGACTTTACATTTTTGGTTTTTGGGCCTCTTGACGGCAAATCTTCACAACATGTTAAACGTCAAATTCTTTCAAATTCAAACACTTTAAGTTGATATGGCTAACGTGTTGGCAAAAATGTTGCCTCTTTCCACATGCAGTAGACATGTAGCAACACGAGCATTCATTTTGAGTTGTGATTCTGGCCACCTTACAAGTGTAAGTCCTCTTTGTGTGTCTATGTTCTTGCCAGCTGCTGACTGTGTCTGTATGCTGTTTGCTGCACAGGTAGCGTACAGAGTTTATCAGAGCGTTTTTGCCAAAAACAAACAAGGTTGATGCGAACAGAGAGAACAAACTACTAAAGTTGCAGGCTGAAATATTAAAACAATGAGCAAAAAAAATAAATGCTCCATAGAGCTAAAGACAACTGCAGAGTTTCACATTACACGTAGTCATTTGATCAGTATGAAATATTTACTGGAGCAGCTTTAATATAATTTAAATTATGACATATAAAAATAGCTAAACTGCAAAACATTCTCCATTGAGGCAACACAGAGACTATCTGGTTCCTACAAAGATAAAACACATAGTGTGTTACATGTGGACTCACACACAGTCATAATGACAAAGGAAAATGACAAGGGCAAAAAAGCTGTCAAATAAACTATTATCTCCTAGCATTCACAAATAGAAAATGATAAGAGGCAGACGCTTTTGTAAATAGGGTGTGGGTGCTCCTGAAGATGGCTGACTAACCTTGGCCAGGAAAACTCTAACCTCATCCTAACTGTCTACTGTAAGCCTACTGTGACACACTAGCACACAAAACATTTCTTTCAGCCTCACAAAGAGAGAAACATCTGCAGTGAATTACTCCCACCCACCAAGCTATAGAATCCAATGATGACTGAAACGCAACAGCAATTTTCTTTTATGATGTTGTTTTCCCAGCTTGGCATTGCATTGAGTAACTATAGAGATGGACGGAAAAGGCTGGCACTGACCCTGAAGAATGGGGTTCGATTCATTCACCCCATATTAAGGGGGAAAGAAAACGTCCTTCATTGCTAAGTTCACTGCATGTAGTATCGCTGGTTTACCCTCCCTGTTTTCTCTATATAAGGTGCTATAATGAGATCCTACACACACACTCACACACAGGAGTGACAGGAATGTCAGTTCTGGAGAGTAGCCAGTCACTCACTGTGCAACAACCACTCTCCAGACCTGGGGCCAAGCAGGGAATGAAGTGAGTCTACGGTGAACCAAGGCTCTCAAACAACAACGCCTTGCGTGTTGATGTCACTTCCTGGCAAACTCTGTTTGATGTGGGGTCCCTGTTGGTGGACAGGGGGGCGAGGCGATACCCCACTGAGATGGACGTAGGTCGAAATAGGAGAGGAAACAGGGCTGTTAATGAGCACAGAAGCAGGAGGATGTTGTGGTCGGCCGTGGTCGAGCTGCTTGGTTTACCAAACTCATTTCCTTCTCAGGCTTCTGTAATCGCTCAGCAGCGCCTGACCTGAATGTTAGGTCAAAAAGAAGAAAAGCAATCCAGAGATACAGAGGGAGTGTTTGATGGGGTGACGGAATTCAATCACAATAAAGATGTCAGTCAGGAGTCTGCAAAGGAACTCCCACAGTCGCAAACACACCTGCAGTCTTGAACAATCACACCACTGTCTTCGAGAAAGAGAGCCGAGGCCTTATGGTGGAGGCAGCTTGTGTGTGTGTGTTAGAGAGAGAGAGAAAGAGAGAGAGAGAGAGAGAGAAAGAGAGAGAGAAAATTAAAACAGGTGTGGAGGACTATGATTGAATTCCAGAGATGACAGGTTAGATACAAAAATAGCATTAAAAACACACACAACCTATTTGTGTTTCAAGGGCAACCAGAAAGTCCCGATCTGTTGTTGTGATCTCCAACAGGGTGATCGCAGACATCAACAGGTTTCACAGCCTTTATGAAAGAACGAACAGGAGCATTCAATGCAAATCAAAGAACCTGGACCTCGCTGAACTGCTAACACTTTACCCTCATCCAAGCATACAACAGGGTTTCAAGGGTTAAATTTCACTTAGAGCCCTGACACAAGAGCCAACCTCAAAGAACCAATGCAACAAAGGCTGACCTATCAAATGCCTTGTGTTGCCCGCTCACGCCTTACGTCACACAGAGGAAAGAAATAGTCAGAAACTAAATAAATGACCCTACCATTATCATGCCAATTGTTATATTCTTGTAAAACCAATTGGCAATATGTCTAATAAAACATTTTGCCCTGCAATGATCAGCCAGTTGTCTTTTGGAAGAAGACAAAACGGCTTAAGTCACTTCTTGCATGTTGCTGTGAGTGCATAACACAAGTGTTAGCAAGCACTGTAAAACTATGCAATCTACCCGTGCTTTGTGTTTTGTGCTAATTATCTAATGTTAACATGCTAATATACTAAAGATGAAAATGATACCTACTAAACATCAACGTGTCAGCATGGTCATTGGGAGCCTGTTAGCAAGCTGATGTTAGCAGACTCTTGGCATCTAGCTGTGTGCTTTCCCACAACACCCTGAGAGGGGATTCACTTGCGTGCCATAGAAAATGCACGCCGCAGCTCTTGAGTCTTCACCTGGAGAACTCCATCAGCTGCCGGTGTTGCCAATTTGACATGGTCAATCAGCAGCAGTCGATAACAGACGAGGCAACAGTGCCAGACGCAGTGCAGAAACTCTGGCCGATGGTCAACCACAGGCACTCAACAACAGCCCAACATCACCTCACAGTCCACTGTTAGCTTGACGTGTCATGGCTTTTAGATTTTTCACACTAGTGTCAAAAGGTGGTGCTCAATGGTAATGTAGCCAACTTTCTAAATTCTCTTACACTGTGACAGTTTGGGTTGGGTTGTAAGAGTGACTCCAGCTAATCCAGCTCACAGAGAGCAGATCAGAGGACGTATAAAAACAACTGCTCCCACAAGGATGTGTCACATTCAAATGGGGGCCCTATTGTCCCCTGACAAAGCTTTGGTGCTATGTCACATTCCCGAAATCCACGCCGGGGACGGGGGCTCGGGGAAGGAGTGATATTTTTCACACCGAGGCAGAAAGCCCCAGAGCGTCGGTCTCTGTGACTCACACGTGGGGAGGGAGAGGGGTTGAGTAACCACAATAATAACCACCATCATCCTGTCGTCTCAACAGTTGCTGCTAACCGGGACTCCTCACCCAATCAGTACAGCAATACAGAATCAGATCACTCATCAAGATGAGACTATATTGCTGTTGAATCAGCTGTGTCGGTGCATGCGTGTGTGCTGAATACGTATAATTGCAGTGTGTTACTAATCACATCCATCTCTCAGCTAGTAATGGGGCAGATTTTAGAAGGGCTTTTCACATGGCTGAGTCCTCTAAAGTGGCCCGCTGGGGCCTTGTGCAAAGTTGGCCATGTGAGTGGTGTGTTGATAAAGACAGAGCATCATGGATTGGGAGATTAGTGGTGTAATGGGCATAGATGTCATCTCTCTGCCAACCAAGTGCTTCCATGGGTTCAGCCCTTTCTCCCTCTGTGTGTGCGCGTGCGTGCGTGTGTGTGTGTGTGTGTGTGTGTGTGTGTGTGTTGGCAGAGGGTGGTCTGGGGCGTGTCTGCCACGAGCTCAGCTCTCGCTCTGAGAGAAGCCATCATCCATGACCTCATGCAAGGAAAAATCCCCCTCTCCTGTCTTCCTCTCCTCCCTCCTCTCTCCTCCAGCAGCTGAGCTCTGAGCGCTCCCTCTGCATTCCTGCTCTCTGAACAGCTCCCACACTGTCTCGAGGCTGCGGCAGGAGAGAGGGAACACACAGAGTGACAGTGGGTGGACGGACAGACGGAGAGCAGCAGAGGGGAAAGTCTCGCTGAGGTCACGGACCCCACTAATGGCCTGTGGGGGGAATGTAAATTTGTTGGGGGGGTCAGAGCGATCAAGGCACATGAATGAAGAAATTCAAAAGAGGGAAAATCATTCCTTCATTTGCTTAAATCTTTCCAGTTCTTGGCCATGGATGTTCCATCATGCACTGAGCAGAATGCAAGGCAACACCCTGGACACCTTGCCAGTCTATCAAAGTGCTATACATAAAGACAGACACATTCAAACAGCAGCAGTGTGGCTAGGTCTCTCGGTCCAACACTTTGGTCTAGACTGAAATATCTCAACAACTATTGGATGGATTGGAATGCATTTTGGTACACAGTCCTGGTTCTTGGGCAATGTATCCTAATGACTTTGGTAAATCTCCTGACTCTTCCTTTATAGCGCTTGCATTTAGCTCAAAGCATTGCTGAGCCTCACAAAGCTGTTAGCATGGCTGTAGACTCTTAGTTTGTTTTTAATATAAGTTGGCCATAGCTTCATGTCTTTGAACCACAAAATTAAAGTGAAGCACCCAGTGGAAACCCATATAATGCACACTCCACTCAGAGAGTACAAGGGTCAAAAAGTAGACATAGACCAGACATGTAGGCAGCCTTGATAACCTTTAAGCTCCTGTCACTGTTACAAAGTCTTCTTAATGCGTTACAGCTTCCCTAGATTTGTCTGTCGAGTCTGGGATCATATTATTTGACATAAGAAATAGAAAAGGCCATGTTTAGCGATTCTTTGGAGAGACCAGGGCATTCCTTCCCTACCTGGATATCAAATATGCACATCTCATGCACACAGAGGTATTTCTCCACAAGGGAAATCCCTCCACAATCCTTTCAAGATCAAACTGGAGGTGTTGCTGCAGTTTCAACAGCAGCCGACCGACCACAAAGGAGACACAGTGAAGAAGAATGCCTGGAGCCCACTCCTTGCGGTAACCAGAGCCTGCTGCCGTCTGCTCTGACATCCGTCCGCCTCTCCTTTCTCATAAGCTGTGGTGTCAGCCAGATCAACTGGTCAGCACGCGTTGGGCTGATCCTCTAAAACCACCATTAGGGGCCTGCTTCTGCACACACACGCACACACACACACACACACACACACACACCTACACACACACACTGGGCGGATATGGGAGGAGTTCTTTTTTAATTCAGAGAACTGCAAGGCATATTTTAGGGGCAGAGAAAACAGATGAGTCAAGCATGCAGTCACCCAGTCTTCCTGTCTATTTGCTGGCATTCAGTTGTTTGTTTGTGTAATTTCTTGGGTTTATGTGTGTATGGGTGTGTGTGTGTGTGTGTGTGTGTGTGTGTGTGGCAGGGGTGATGGTGATTAGGGGAATGGTCAATTACATCCAGTTTCATCCCTCGCTCTCTCTCCCCTCCTTTCCAACCCCAATCCCTCTCTCTCTCTCTCTCTCTCTCTCTCTATCTGTGTGTGTCTCTAACTCTCTTGTCTCCTCTTAACCAGTAAGTAATGCGATGCCACCATCAGCCTCCTTGGGGCCTAAATAGACCTCAGTGAGAATTTAATAGTGTGACCATGATACATAACAAGTGTCTGTCCAGCAGGCTGACATCAGCAGAGCGGAATCTGCTGGAACCCCTGCCCAACTCCTGCTGGCATCGGGAGCAAGTGGACTGAGCTGGGCTGCTTTTTCAACACCACTGACATAAAAAGCAGCAGTGTGGAGCAGGGCCAGACGTGATCACTTGGGGAAGGGGGGGTCTTGTGAAATTGTGAACCTGACCATTTTCAATCAAGTCTTAGCCAAGCCAATTTGAAGGATTTTACAAGAAACTTTAAAAAAAATAGTTTTCGGGACCTTAAGCTTTCTTGCTGAGAGTTAGAAGAGGAGATCAGTAACACTCTCATGTCTGTGAGCTCTATGACGCTAGAGCCTGGGGCATTGGTGTGCTTAGCTTAGCATAAAGACTGAACTTTTCAGTTAGGCTAGCTGGCTCCCCCTGCTTCCAGTCTTTATGCTGAGCTATGCTAATTGACTAGTTAATGCACAGACAAAGAGATCTGACATGTCTTCTGATTGAGAAAAGATTAATACCCATACAGTGTGGTGTGCAGCCCTCTGAGGTAGTGGTAATGTTTCTTAGCAGCAACCTTTTATTATTTCCCTTGTAGCTTTTTGTGCAGTGTTAAGAAAATGTTTGAGGTTAAGAAAAGTAGCTAAGCGTGATGAAGTAGTGGAGAGGGAGTGGGGATGACTCAAGAAATGACCGGTCTTTTAATATAACAAATGAGGGGTGTTGGTCAGTAAGTAAATATCCTCTAAATTAATAAATAATGAGCTTTCATTACTTAATATGTTTCCCCTTTGAAGGCTGCAGGGACCTAGCTTCCTTTGCCCTAATGGTACAACTGCCTCTGAGCACATGTGTCATTTTTAGGGGTAAAAGGAAGAGGATGGAAAAAGGAGACAGGAAAAGGATGAGGAAATGGAGGAGGGGGTAGGGATGTAAGGAGGACAGGAATAAAGAATAAAAAGGGCAGTTCACAGGAACTGAAGGGTAAATCAAAGGAAAGGACCAGATAAGGAAGAGTGAGAGCTATGATAGGCAGTGACAGAATGACGCCACTCCTCTAACGCCTTAATCTTTTTTATCCACATGCAGGCGAAGACAAGTCAGCACCCTCCTAAGTAGAAGTTCTCACCTTGACCCATTCTCCATCCTTCTCTCTTCGTCTTTCGCTCCCCCTCTCATGTTACCGTGTCGACCTTATCTCTAAACGCCTCTTCATTCCTGTCATCCTCCCCGCCCTCCTCCTCTTTGGCTGTCCTCACCGTGTAAACAGGACGATATAACACACTGATCCATCGCAGCCTCTTGTTGTCATGCGACAATGGCTTTGTCACTGTTATCACCTCATCAATCAGGCCCGAGGGGCACACTTATGCTGTTGCTGGTGCGTCATTTTGACATTTTACAGGAGCAGTTGGGGATCTAAGTTTGGGCTAGCATCGTACAAACACATTTTACTTTTCCAGAATAGCAAATTGTATACTTGAACATGTAAAGCAGATTCTGACACATACACACTCATTAATATCAGGTATTAATGTGTTCCTGTTGATGATATCTGGTCAGATAATGATTATATTTCCAACTGTTGGCATGCGCACTTCCATATCAATGTGGAAACTACCCATTGTTGCTCCTCAGCAGGGCAGGAAGCACCTTTCACAACAAACTCACTCTCCTCACACTGATTCAATCCAATGCAACCATCTGATTACTCAGGTCTATTTGGCAATGTATCAAGACAACAGAGTGCTTTGATTTTGCTAATGGGTTAAGATCTTTTCATAAAAGCTTTACAGATAAATATTAGGTGGCTACAACTATGCAACATTATCATTACACCCATATGCTGCACTGATGCAAAATAGATGGTTGTACTGTAGGATTCACATTGGTGATCAGAATAAACAAAACTCCAACATACATAATGTGCACACTATTTCCTAAAAAATGATATCTTTAAAACATCATCGCCAGTAATTAAAATAGTTTAGTGCTACTAACTAAAATGTATATCACAAGATTAGTTGGAAACACAAGTCTAAAAGTATTTTATGTTACAGACAAAGGTCGCATAAATGAGTTTAGGTGAGCACACCTTGGCGTAAACGACTGCTGCCAAGAAAGTAGCAAAAACAATAGCCGTCCTGGTACACCGGCAGTTCTCACGGGAATGTGGCACACAATGAATTCTGCAGAATTCTGAAGGAAATGCCTTCCGAGCTGTGGAAATATCCTCTTTGAGGAACATTTGAGGACACTCTTCATCTTCGGCGGAGCCGTTACCCTACAAGGAAAATTCAGGAGTGGTGCAGCGCTGATGCCTGATGATGGGCCACCATACTGGACATTATTTCCTGGCTGTTGTCCACGAGGCCATAGAGAAGCAGAACGCAGCGAACTCCCTTCTCTCTCAGCATTCTGGCTCTTTGGTGGTCATCAGCCCCGGGAATAGCAGCTATGTGAGCATGACTGCACAGCACTATTTCTGTGTGCTCTGCTACTTGACATTGAGAGGCCGGGATTAGGTGGCTCCACTACTGTAAATGACTAGCCCCTGTTACACATGCAAACACATGTGTGTGCTGTTGCAAATACACTTAGACACGTTCATACACACTGCATAGGAAATTCTATGGCGAATACAAAATCAAAGCTATTTGTAACTGAGAAACCAAAGTCATCAGCATATTGTCGCTGCTCCCTGAAAAGCAGATATCTCTGAAATATCAACTTTTCATGACCTGAAAAACAGGTGTGGGGGGGGGTTTAGCTTAAAGCGGAACTGTGCCAATTTTTAGTACTAATGCATATGTGAAAATGTTGTACAAAGCCTTTTGTGGCTCCAGAGGGTGCGACGCAAAATCTGATATATTGTGTGATTAGCTACTAGCATTACACACCCAAATCTCTGACCGAACTGCCATCAGTCGAGTTGAATTGTGGGTCACGTAAGTGCCTTTCGACTAGGAAGAAATGTTTGCAGAAGAAAGTTACAGAAATGCAAAAAAGAATGAGAATTTTGTCAATCCATAAGGGAAATCTTAATCCTTATGTTTATCTGAAAATTTCAAAATACCTATATCTTAACCTCTAAAACATAGGCCTACACTATCATATTCTGTACTTTTTGATTGTTTTTGTGCATGTGAATAAATGATGTGTGTTTTTATGTTTGCAAACCTGCTTGCCTCAAACTGCCCCTTGACAGACAAATAAAGAGTTTTGAATTTAACTATACATATCTTCCATGCAGTGAGCTCACCTACTAAAAATGCAAACTGAGCAGATATAAAAATGCGCATGGATGCCTCTAGACAGTCACATGCCGAAGTCCTGTTTTTCAGTTGCTCAACAAATGGTATGAGGAGTGCTGAGCCCTGAATCAGGTACCACACCCTTATGGTTCAGGCTGAACATCTGTCTTTAACTACCACCCCCACTGTAAACATTCGAGTCTGACAGTATCTTGTGTATTCAGTATATACAGTATATAAAGTACGGGAATCAAACCCACAAACGAAAATGATCAAATAGTAAACATGTAAACACTGATTTTTTGCATGTATTGCTTCAGCTAACCCCTGGAACTCACACAGACGCAGCACCAAGGCATTACTCTACCACCCCCCCCACCCCCCAACCCCCCAACCCCCCAACCACACACACAGTGTCGGTGAAACAACATCCGTGTAGGAGGTGACTTCAAGGGGTGACTAACATTTGGCTGGGTCTCAACCTGCCTTTCAGTCCAGCTGGGTCTTTTGACTTTCCTTACCCCACTTATGGCCTGTGTGTGACAAACATGACAGCATTGTTGCATCCTGCTAGTATTTGCCGTATGTGGTCTCTCTGAACTCTGCGGCATTCAGGGCTGGTTGAGGTCTCAGATGTTAAACTTGGTGGTGTATCTTTGAACGTGACATCTGTTGCCTGTGTGAGTAATGGTGTGTGGTGCTGTGGCATGATGTGTTGTGGCTGAACATCAGGTGTTCCTTGGCCCATACACCACACATCTGTTCCCCCGTGGCTCAGTGCGTACACACAGCGGCAACTGAGTCCTGACCGCGCTCATTATGACTGATCCGTCAGTGAGACTGATGATGCTGTTGTCAACACCTGAAACTGATAAAGTCTTCATTTTGGGCCAGAGAGAAAGGCCTCTGAGAAACATATTAATGTAACAAACTACCATTTGTTAAACTGCACTGTTGGATACAAACATAGTGATACCCAGATAACCAGATTTGAACATATTTAACTAGGGAGGCTTTCTGACTCCATATCTTCACAGCACTAACTAAAAATATTTGCCTTTTGAGCACTGAACATAATAGCACTAAAGGCCAGGATACAGGTGCTTTGGATAAAAGTGGTCGCCCACACGTCAGAGACAGGGGAAATAAAAATATTATGTTTACTATAATTACAGCTCCAATGTGTGTTCGTGGGCCAAACGAACACACTGGTGTTATCATTATCTAGACCGACTGTTCTAAAATATCACATTAATGTTACAGTGGTCCGACTCAGGAAGTGAACCAAATAGTGAAAATAAACTTGACCTTACGTGACTGATCTGTCAGTACAACAGCGGAGACTCCTGTTATAACGCTAAGAACACGGGCGCTTGGATTTGCAAGGTCAAGATGTAATGAACTACAAGAGGCAAAAGATATTCGGACAATAGGGTTTTTTTGTATTTATTTTGCTCTGAAAAAAAAAAATCACATAAATAAAAATCACATCAAAACTGTAGGACAGGATTTGAAAGGGTGGAACACTTTAATTCACATTTTTTTTTTTTTTTGCTTTGACAGAGATGGATCTGGAGGGAGTTTCTGTAACTATGGTAAGACAACATATTCATACCAAATTCTTTCTCTAGCAGTGCATTTGATATCGGACTCCCTTTTAAATGTTTATTAACGATACAGATGCCGAGTGCAGTTTGTACTTTGCCTTTAATCAATTCAACGCGTAGCCAGTGGGACGCATCGTAATGAAAGACACTGATCAGTCAGTATTACACGGCGCCTAACGTGGTCTAAAGATCCCCAGACCTGCAGGATACATTTGGATGGGGGAGGCGAAAGAACCGTGCTCGTCTCATACCACATCACCACTGCTGATGTGCCTTTGAGCAAGGCCCTGAATTTCCCCCCCCCCCAACTTCTACAGTGCAGCTGCTTAGTGGCCGACAGAGCCAACTGGTTGTACTGGGCAGCTTCCAGGTGTGAACATGTGGAACTGAGTGAGTGTGAGCAGGGCGTTCCTGAAAAGCATTACTCTCAATGAAACTACACTGAAGAATTAAGAAGCGATCTTGTCTATTCAATGACCAATTTATTAATCACAGTGCGATTGATCATCTACTAAGTGCCAAAATGAAACCCAGAAAATCAGATTTTTTTGCATCATAGCTCGTAAGCGCTTCTGCATGGTTTGCTTTTCTGTTTCGTAAATAAATATATAATCCAATGAGAAATATAAAAACTGTAACATCATTCTTTTAGGAACTGTTGAAGGTGGCTAAAATCTCTATAAATACAGTTAGCTTAAATAAATAAATTAAAATCATAAATATACCATTTACTGTACACAAAAAAAAAAAAAACATGGACGTGTGCAGGAAAATACAAAAAAAAAATCCAGGTTGAGCTCTTGATGTTAAAAATCTAGTTCAGTTCAGTCTGAAACAGCCTCTTTTTACACAGTCAAGAAGCAGCACAGAGTCCAGACAAGTGTTCACTCCTCTCCTCGTTCCTTCGCTGCTTATAACCCATTGCTCGCCACATCTCCAGTCCATCCTCTGGCCTGTTAGTATTCCAGTTTCAGGCGGGCTGTCGTCTTCCTGAGGCCTTCAGAAACATGTTCAGCTGCCCGCTTGTTATTAGCTATCTGAATCTCAAGCAGAGGGACAGGCAGACACCAACCTCTGTTCCCTTCTTCATGGCCTTTTTCCTCTTGGACCTCCTTTCCGCGCTTCACTTCTCTTTTTCTATTTTGAGGTAGAATTTCCACATCTTGGCCTGACATGAAAAAGAAAAACAACACAGAGGCGATGAGCAAAACCTTATTTCATCCAGGCAACAAAGAAGAAAGAAAAAAACAAAACAAAAAAAGATGTTTTGTTGTCGTATGTGTTCCTCGCCACCCACCTCTCTTTGTCTCTTCAGTGATTGGACGCTAACCCTAGTTTGACCTTCTCTTCATTCTCCACATCATACGCTCCCCGCTTGTGAAACCTGCCAGAAACAAAAGAGCATGTCGTTCAGACTTTTTTCTGTGTCTAAATATAACAAGTGAGCGAAGTCTCAAGCGAAGCCCGTCGTCTGTGCGTGTGGTTGCTCGTGTGCCGTCTGTGAAGCGAACCTGCGAGCGTTTTACTCACCTGAGCAGCAATAAAAGGCCTATGATGGTGAGGCAGACGGACGACAGCACCACCGCCACCACGGCCAGAGCTGTGGTCCGGTTGTAGCCCTCCTGGCGCTTCTCCAAGGGCAGCGTGATAAACTGACACCTTTCCCCAGAGTAGCTCGTGTGGCACCTGCAGAGGCGACAGACAGGGTCAAACGCGATGAGTTCATGAGGATCCAGAGTGGTGGAGACGGTGCTCAGACAGCTGCAGAGCTCATACTTACACACAGGATGGGGCGCGGATGTCCTTCAGGTACTGGCAGGTGCCGTGAATGCAGAAATCCTTAAACTTCTTCAGGCAAGGATTTCTCTTCCTTCCCTTGCCTTTGCCCTTCTTTTTCCCCTTTCCTGTCCCTCCAGCGCTTTCAGCCTTGAGGACGGCAGACAGGTCTTTGGGTTTGCTTGACATGGCAACTAAACCAAGAAGAAACAGAAAGAAAGAAAAGAGAGAGAGAAAAAAAAAACCCCAATTACATTTGTTAGTCTTTGTTAAGTCAAAACTGAATTAAACCAGCGGCGAGATGTTTGAGAAGATGGCAACCACGACTCCTTTACCTTGCGGCAGCTCCACTTCGTCGTCTCCAGACATGCCATCTCCGTACTCCTCTTCGTGATAATATTCATCATACTCCTCCTCCTCGCCTTCCTGACCGTACTCCGCTGTCGTCGCACCCGCACTCCTGCTGGCCTCCTCCACCACCCTCCTGTCTCCGGCTGTGTCCAAAAGGTTGATGACGGCTGTGTGCCGCTGCCTGTCACTCTCATACCGGTCAACTGCAGCACCGCTGGCCAGCCTGGACACCGCTGGGGGGCAGAACAAGAGGCACGGTTAACAACAGCACGCTTGGTTTGTACACCTCAGAAACTCTTCCTCTCAGGAGCACAAGTCACTGTGCCAAGGTGGGCGGACCTCCGGGGGGCATGTTGAAACATGCACAAGGGAGCTCCAGGCAGGATCTCTCGGCTTCCAGTGATCCCTGCTCCTTGGTGGTGCCTTGCTCGGGAGCACTTGTGCAGGGCGGAAACTGGCCAAATGTGGGGCTTGAAGTGGAGAGGGCTCCCTCTGAGGGACAGTTTAGATTTGTGGTCTTTGGAAGGGAAATGTAGTGTGTGTGTGTGTGTGTGGGGGGGCTGATGGAAGTTGGCATCCGCTCCCTCTCTGTGTCTCCCACGCGCCAGTTAGCTCATGTCAGGCAAGAATACGAGTTAAAAATAAGTGTATCCGGTTACATAAAGCCTGCTCTAAAATAGAGAGGTGACCCCATTAGCGCCCGAATAGCCTCTGGCATCACGAAAAGCGTTGCCTTAAAGGTTCTGAAGTGTACAGATGTCAAGACACGCAGTGATATCACACACACAGAGAGAGAGAGAGGGAGGGAGGGACTCACCCAAGGCGTGGACCAGCAGGAGCAGCACCACGGGAATCCTCATGCTGGTCGAAGCGTCCGGTGGGTTTCACAAAGACAATAAATATGACGAACACGTTTTGTATCCCCTTCCAATTCCACTTGCTCCGGTTCTAAGTATTCCTTTTCTTTTTTTTTTTTTCTTTTTCCTGCTCGCGACGTGCTTTTGCGTGATTTAGTTCCGCTTGCTCGCGAGCTGCTGCCGTGGCTTCCGCGGGTGTTTACGGCCTGAGAGGCGCAGAGAGAAAGAGCGACCGGACAGAGGCTCCGCGGTATTTATGGCGCTGCGCTTCACCACGCCTCCAGCCTCCAGCCTCCAGCTTCATTAGGTTAGGCGTTATTACAGGTGGGGGGGGCATTTATTCTCTTTTTTTTTTTACAGTCCTACAGTAAAAGTCTTTCATGGTTGGTAATACTTTGTCTTACTATCACTGTGCTGTCTGGGCACTGTACTCTGTACTTTAAGCTCACAGACAGACAGACAGACAGACAGACAGACAGA
>JAVQJF010119700.1:0-52888 GCA_036023855.1 Gadopsis marmoratus
CCCCCCCCCCCCCCCCCCCCCCCCCCCCCCCCCCCCCCCCCCCCCGACCCCCTCCCTGCGGCGCGGCCCGGAGAAAAAGGGAAAGGATGGAGCATGTGTGCATGCATTTATAATGTGCATGTGTGTGTGTGTGTGTTTAAACACAACATACATTCCTTCGGTTAATGAAAGATGTTAAATAGCAAACTACCTGAACCCGGCACAGAAATGTTTAACCTCCAAACAAGTAGCTGTCACAAACACACAAAACACAATGTGAAACTGAGGTCTAGACTTATTAACTGACATCATTCTCTGTCACAGTTGTACAATATTTCAGTGTGGAGATCTTAAATTGATAACAGTTTTAACAAACAGGATTTTGATGAGATAAACACTAATGGCGGTATTTCTGGTGAGCGCAGCCTCCACCGACCCATACTGCTGTGTTTGTTTCACATGCCTGCCACACATCGTCACCCAATCATGCTCTATCAGCTCTCTGGGATGTTGGGTTTGACCAGAAAGAATGTCCTGGTTTTCCTGACTACCAGTAAAACAGGCCCAAACCCATACCCTCCCTCCCTCCCTCCCTCCCTCTCCTCACCACACTGTCTTTTCCAAACACAAATCTTGTTTCCATATTAAAAAAAGGCAACATTTAATGAGCAACTGTCTCTGCAACAAGTGTGTTTAAATGTCTGTGGGACTTTTAATGACATGTTTAACTCTCTCTTTCTCCCTTTCTGTGCCACATTGCATTGCTAAGCTCGTACTGTGAAATGCATATTTATGAAATGACTGGTTCAATTAAAACTTGTGAGCAATTTAACGCGGTTGTGACTCAATCGAGGATAAGTGGATCGTGAATTTCACCAAGAGAGAGTGTGATGCTGATTCTTGCCAGTTGCGAGCCTTTCGTTCCCACACCTAACCACAAAACGAGAGAAAGCATGTACCTCAACGGCTAACTGCTGACTTGTTTGAGACCCAGGCAAGATTGAGGTATTGACACAAGTAGAAGGTAAAGAAATAGAATCATCAGTCATCTAGTTCAAAGTACATTCCTGCAAGAATAAGACATACTCTATAAGAACTTTCCAGCCTGGGAGCTAACTAGGATGGGAGGATGACTGCTACAGCAACAGCAGCTGTGAGGTTCTGCTGAGGTCAGGACATGTCATGCATAACTGACTGATTGCTAAACAGGGGCGGGTGCATGAAAGAGGAATTCATAATTTAAAACGAAGCACACAAAAACACACACCTTACAAACACCTAGTCCATAGGCGATCTCGCTGCACGCATGAAACCGGTCTAGGGGACCACACAGACATGTTTTAGATAAAGACAGACAAATTAGACGACAACGTCTTAGGCTAACCACTGTGCTTGCGCTAATTACAGGCTGGCCGGCGATGAAAGAGACAGATGACATGTACTTATTTGTTTTCTCCTCCAGTGCCCTGAACCAAGTAAACACAGCGATGCAAATGACGGCAAAAGTAGGTGGGAGAAAAATGCACATGGACAACACAGATCGAGAACACGGTTGTGGGATGAGAGTTCCAACCAACACACACACAGGTGTTCGCTCACCATTGCAGCGAGCAAACCCCTGAGGTAAAGAGAAACAATGGCGCAGCCAGGAAAACTTTTGGCTGTCAACTCATGCCAAGGAAAACAGACTGAGCTATCCCTGTCTGTTCTGCTTGCAAAACGGGACCGCTGTTGTGGGGGTGATGTAGAGGCAAATGTGAGGATGCTGTCTGGGAGATCTGATTAACCTGTCAGCTCGGGTTGCAACTTACATCACACAGGCCTGGTTGACAACATGCCCGGACCGACCTGCCGCCAACCAGAACGTTGGTTTGTGATGCCAGCCCAAACACCACCACCACCCTTGTTAATTAAACCTACTTATTAACAGCTTTATGCCATCTTAACCTTTCCCTCAAGCCCTGTTTCCCAAAACTATCCACGTGAAAGCCATGCAGATCATGGTATAACACACTGCCGTCACTCCAAAACGTCAGAAACCCCACCCAATCACTTGTGCAGTGACAGCTGAACAGATGATGGCTTTGCTAGGGAACCTGTGCCATGCAAACCCTTGAGTGTATAAAGAGAGTGAGTTGTCTATGGCATGATAGCAATCCCTGCAGTATGGCACCTCCATTTCTAACCCTTTAAGGAGGTCATTGGCCACATTAGACAAGGCTGTGGTCTTTCCATCTTTATTGTGGACACGACACTGACAATCTTTCCAACTCCCATCTGGGACAGGGGACCTCCATTGTCTCCTAACTCCCAGTCCCACCCCAGTGCAGGAATCGGGGCGGGGTCTGTCAGGGGCAACACAAAAGAAATGTCACCACTCCTGGAATGAAGTGCCAGCCAAAGGAGGTCTCTCTCCTCCTTTTTCTCTATCTCTATGCATCTCCACAGGGGTGCAACTGGTAGCTGACATCACTGGTGGGGTCATCCCCGGCTGGGCACAGCCTCGGCCCTCTGGCCTCTTCTGGCCCCCAGTGACCCTTGGTTTTGATGACAGACTGGGTCTTTTGTGCAGCAGCGCCCTGTCCAGGTGAAGACAAGAGAGGATGACAATGGCAAGAAACATAAAGCCGATGGAGGCTGTGAGACGGCCCTGCGGGGTCATGGGTCAAGAGGAACAGCTGAGTGATGAGTGCAGCTGTGGACACGTGGACCTCCTTCTCTGTCCTTGCCATGTCAGCTGATGTTGCCTTTGTCTTGGGATAAAGACCTCACTAACTCTCAACAAGTTGGAGAAAAGTAATAAACACAGGCAACAGATGTACTACGCCACAGATTCTGAGTGTACAGCTATTATAGTGACACCCCAACCTGTACGCTGTGGGTCAACTCCCTGTCTCAATGTCCAGGGTGACTGGAACAGAATTAGACAGAATAAATAGGGCATTTGCCTCTAACTTTGCCTGCTATGTTACAGAAAAATGTCAGTTTTGAAATAATAAAAGCAAATGTTAAAACTACTAATTACATGGAATTAACAGGAACTACATATTCACTCATGGACACTTAATAACTGTGGTAAACCCTTGCATAATGTAAACAAAAACAAGCACTGCCTTGCTACTTGTCATCCTTGCAAAGAGAGAGAAAAGACCCTTTAACATGTATATATGTCTCAATGACCTACACACGTGAATATGATCTATTCCATTCTTGGCTGCCACTGCCACAGGATTGTCACTTGGTATAAATCATAAAATGCAGCAAAATTGCAGAGGTTTAGCTCTTTTCTGTAACAGGTCTATGACGCAAACTAAAAGAGGACTATTTTAAACCTTGTAAGTAACCACCTAAGTGTCTCCAAACTACGGCGATTCCCACATCCTGAGCTGTCCAACGGTTTCCGATGCCAAAGGTCAGTGGCTGCCTACTCTCCTACCGGCCCGCACTGAGACATGGGAGGACAGGGTTTGCCAAGTCATTCACAAACCCTGCTTTGGGTCATAAACACCTCCGCCTGTCTCCCCTCTTCTTTTCTCCTCCACAGAGGTGAGTTGGGTTTGCACTCTGTTAATCTTTCACTACAGGGCTGCTTGCTTTTACACTGGCCCGCTGGAGAACAGAGGAGGGGACTGAAAGAGGGGTAGTAAAGGACGAGCGTGGATAAAAGAGCAGGAAGAAAAAGCCATAGAGAAGGCCAGATGGGCACCTTCACAGTCCATTTATCAAACCCAATGTGGCCCTCCCCTCCCCTCCCCGCTGCTCTCATGTCCTAAACCCCCATGTAATTCTGTAATGATTTTCATTATCATATAATGACCTTACAAAGCCTACAGCAGTTTGCATGGTCAGTACAAAACTCGCAGCTGTTCCCTTCAGTGTTTGCTCGCCGGCTGTGACAAAGCTTTTTTTTGTGTGTGTGTGGGGGGGGGGGGTTCTGTTGGTCAGAGTAGTGACCTCTAGGTTCTGGATCAGCATTAGGCCACTTCATACTGTAATCATACAGATTAAACATAGTATCACATTAAATATTGCACTTTTGAAAACAGAACACCATCAGATTCTGCGTGTACGTACATCCAGTGTTTGTCAAACAATGAATCCTTCTTTACCTGTATTTACATAGATGTGAAACAAGATCCATGCATTTTCAAAACCTAATAATTCCAGCGTCAAGTGTTTAGAATCTCTATTGTTCTGGGAGACATGCCATTTCCTATCCTAATAGGCCTGTTCCCTGGTGGTTGTGCCTCACTCTTCAATTTGCACTTCCTGTGTGGCATACACAACTGCTCTGCTACGATACAGTCACCCACCCACATAATAATCCATCTATTTCCAGGGCACTCACGGGGCATTTACCAAAGGGACACGGAGGGCACCATCTATCAAAGAATTCACCATGTGCATCTGGAAAACCCAGTTACCAGAAAAGCTCATAAGAATAAAAAAGCTCTCATAACTTTGTTGGCTCAGAGTGAATGAATGGACTGCTTCTCTTAGCGGGGTGAGCCGAGGCATCACTCACTCTGAGTGCCTATAAGTCACTTGTGAAGAACCATTGGTCACCAGGTCCAATTTCTCTTTCTTTCTTTGTTGGTAGTGCTAAAAATGCCCCGGAGGCAGAAAATGGCAGCTAGCAGGCCCGCGTTCCAGCGAGCGCTGCTTTAACTGGTGTTTAAGAAACAGCGAGAAACTTAATCAATCAGTGCTGGTTGTTTATGTTTATGTGCCTCTAGCCAGAGTCATCAATCATGCTTTTTTCTTCTTTTTCCATCCTTTTGCAAGCATTATGTGCTGAATGGAAACCATGGAAACAAAAGGCTGTATTATGATAAAAGCATGCCTGTTGCATATTGTATGGAAACCTAATTAGGACGCCCAATACATATAAAAAAAAAGGCAGCAAATGAATCAGCAAATTAATTTCGAAAGTCCTATTTTGGTGAGTGCTGTAATGAAAATAAATGAAGGTTTGAATACATCTGACTGAAGTCACTGTGTGCCTGATTCTGTAACATACTGTATCTTTAATCCAAAACCATTCTCATCGCTCATGTACGCATTAAGAAATATAAACTTTTTCCTTCCTCCACTAAGAACTAGCAAGGAAATCCTTAACCCTTGTCAGCCGCAAATCTCTAATCAGTACCAGTACGTCCCACTTAACATTGCACATAGCCATGTGTTTAGCTTTGTGTAAATGAGATCTGTTGACAGCCACTTGACAGGATGACCCCTGGCTTTTTTTGTAAGTGGGGTTGGGGATAGACATTTAATGTGTGCAAAGGGGAGAGGAGGTATCAGGAGCAGCTGGAGTTCAAACATTGTGTGGGATGCTTGCCCTCCTCCAAAACTAATCTAATCAGTCTTTCACTGCTGATAGAGTAAACGTCTGTCTGCCCCGCCGACAAGGACCGAGCATTTCCTGTCCTGGTCTGTGATACAGGTTGTCAGGATCTTAGGGTGGGCTGAGGTAAGTCTAGGGTTAGACATAGTTAGAAGGTGGTACCATCGCATTGTGGGTGGTGGTGGGACACAGCGCTGATGTTAGGTTTGGGGGGGGTGTGGCGAGATGGTTTCTAGCTTTCAGCACCTGCAGCTGGAATGCACTATCGGAGCAGGCCCTACATCAGAGTTGTGAGGCAATGGGCGTTGACACGGCAAAGCAAAGGTGTGTGGAAACAGCTTGTTTACAAGACTCATCTGGATGGGGCATAGCTAAGGGTCAACTAGGGGGGACAGCTCAAAACAGAGGGGCGCCATGGAAGGATGAAGGCAACAACACTGCAGGAAGTATACATAACATATACAGTGTGCGTCATGAGAAAAAAATTTCGCTTTCAGGAGTTTCTAGTCTGTGGATTCTGCCCCTAGCACCTTTGCTTTCTCTAGTGTGTGGTGTGTGTGTGTGACACTGAGGTCAAATCTGTTGGTACAGAAAATAAGCAGTTAAACATATGTGAATGCAGATCTAGTGTATGCATGCATGCCAGTGTTTGTGTGTGTCCTTGCTAGTGCTGAGGGGGAGAGTGACTGAGAGAATGAACAGCTAAAATAACAGCGTTGTGTGCGAGTGTGTGTGTGTGAGGCCCTTCTTTATCTGAATGAATGGCCAGTATTCTACTCTGTGCGCTCTCCGCCCTTATCTGGAAGGAAGGAAGTGACTGGGCTTATCCAAGACACACGTGTCGTGATAGCGGTGATAGCTGCCAGGCCCAAGGACCACAAACAAACACCGAATACGCCACTGCATATCTGTGGAATTGACATGAGCTCTTTACAAGGAAATATTGTCAATGCACACTGAATGAAACTAGGACTACGGTGATGATTCATGATTATTTTCCTGATTCATGATACACAGTTATTAACCCTACGAGACCCCACTGTTTCTGTGAGGGTCATTCCAGGTGAAATTTCGCTTGGTTGTAACTTCTCATTGTGTGTTGTTACAACAATCCAAGCAACGTTTTGGTTGCGTCCCATTTCCCTGAGCTACACACAATTTTCTGTGCAGCCCACAGAAACATGTATGAACCTCTGTGTGTGTGATGGCGTTCCCATTCTGAATATGAGACAGTGCTCACGCTTCATAGAGTGTCTCACTGTACCTGTCTCACACAGCCGTCAGAGATTTATTTTTTTCGAGGACCAATGGAAGTAACAAAGTTGGTGGTACACTGTGTTACCTGTCTCTCCATGTCTGTCGTTGCTGGTGTCTGTCTGTCAAGGCAGACAGCAGGGTTTCTGCCATCTCCCTCCTTCCCTCCCCTTCCTGGCCCTCCTCCTCCACCGTAGCCAGGAAGAGCATCGTCTGAAAAGGAGAAGCAGAAAATAGGTGCATCAAGCATAACTGAATGAAAACCACAGCGTAACCTGGACCACTGGAAAAACACGCCATTTGCAGCACAGGAGACAAAAAAAAACAGTGACAAAAATTAAATTGACTGGTTTACCACCCACTGCGTCCTCGATTAAGACACATCAAAACTATTTGGCCCTACTAAATCTTCTGAGTTGAGTGGAAAGACCACCTGAAGCAATTCCCTCCATCCTTGAGCTTCTATTCTCAGTTGAGGAATGACACAGCTCTGAGCCAAGACTCCATTATAACATCCCTGGGACGGCGACATACAGTAAGTCTAGTATTCACATCAGAGGATGGGCAAATTACACCCAATATTAGATGTGAGTCAATTAATCACGTCCTGCACAGCACAGTGTAATGTGTGAGTATCCCCCTGTTGAACATGAATTACAGGCCGGCTTAAAGTGTGACGTGGCACATCACTGCTAATCTGAGACATCCTGGCAAACCTTCGCCTCCAAGTCCTCTGCAGCCTCTAAGCTGGTTGAGAGGGAGTCAAATGAAAAAGGATCTGGCAGCCCAAATTAAATGCAGTGCTGTCAGCCACACTCAAATCCCTCTTTCTCCCTCTTCTTCTCTACCCTTCACAGACTCTCTCCCCTCTGAATATCCTTAAATGTCTCGCCCGCCTCCCCCTCCTTCTCCCAGCCTCTGAGAAGTGATGGATCTGTAACTCTGACTGACTCTGACGCCTTGTTAAGAACAGTCTCTTCCTGTCACATCCACCAGTAAAGCGCGTTCATTTCTTCCCATTAACAGTCACTCGCCTCCCCAGTCATCCAACCCTCTTTTCAAAAACCCCACAATGTAAGGGAACATTCATTTCTTCTCCTTTCCCTCTTTTTTAATCCCTTTCTGACAATCCACCTGTCTGTCTTACTTCATGTGAAGATAGGTTTGATTGTCTGTGTGTGTATATCCAAAGGAGAGGAGTGTGATGTGCAGACCGAGTAATATGCTTACTTCTTCCATACCACATAGGACAGGTGTCAAAACATGTGGCGGTGTGTGACTGATTACACCTGACTCGGAGGAGACACCAAAGATTATGGTGACCAGGAGGAAGCAGGGCTGGCTGTGCTCCCTATGGAAACTGTACCTTTCGGTTTGGATCAAACCCTGTCCTCCTGGGATGAGTGTCAGGCTAAGAAAGTGCCAGAAAGTGAATTCAGACTGTATCACCATCTCAGCTAGTTCATATTGCCAAGATGGCCGTGTAGCACAGTTTCAGTGTTTCAAGTACAGCAAGTGGTTCGTAGTTGATCTGAAACCTGCTCTGACATGCTTCTGAGCTTGCTTCAGCTCTTCCCAAAGCTGGCCATGGAACAGAATGAATAGCAAGACAGGAAATACAGTGCAGTACAATGAGCTTATTCTCACTGTGCTAAAACAAAATAAAAATACAGCCATTAAAAGCCACAAGATGCACTGTTTGCACATCCTCACCTTCCTGCCTCTAAATTGATGGCCAAAATGCGTCAAAGTATTTGTACCAAATCAATGATGATGACAGAAGTCACCAAAATAGACCCTAAGGCCTGCAAACCCCTTGAGGTTTTCACACCTCTTCCATTTACACACACTGGTGACAACTGCTTTGGTAGCGTGTGTGTACATTTGTGGGTGTGTATGCGAAACCTGTTTGTCCTCGGCTAATTTTTGTGAGTATAGGTGTGCCAACACTGTGAATGTGTGTTACCAAGCCTCCTATTCATGAAAATGCGTGCATGTGTGTTAGACTGCCAGGGCATGTGTGCAAATGATCTGGTGTTTAGAAGGCCTGGTGCTGACAGAGGCCTTCAAGTCTAGCCACAGGCTGATCCCCAGGCCATTTAGACATCCCACTGGTTGTTTACTGGTCGAGCCCGGGCCTCAGTCGGCCACGGCGAACCCACAGCCCTTTATCTCTGGGCCTGTGTTAGCACTAATCAGCCCCCTCTTTTCGTCTATTTACCCCTTGGTGACAGTAGCTATCCTCAGCCTCCACATCTCTCAGCCTGACGCTGACCACAGGTGTCCCCCTGACCCAGGCCACATCCCGAGGTGAACAAGAGGACAATGAGGACCTGGGTACCTCCATCCCAGGTCCCCAGACCTCAAACTCAACCCTGTATATTTTACTACAGATAGGCATAAACATTTCCGGCCCTGTGCAAAAGCAGGGTAGGTAAACAAACACGCAGCCAGTCTGAGGTAATATTTTGGTTGGAGGAGAGCTGGAGTGATGATAGCGTTCCAAGCGAAGGCTGGCTGGAGGGCAGCCTGGAGCGGCTCACTAACACCTCGAGCCAGGATTGTATCTTAACACCAACAAGCATCTGTCTATTCACATAACAACATGTCACTCATTCAACACAGAATAATAAGATGGGAAGATTGTTTGTTGCTGCGCACAGTGCAAAAAGCTGTACATCCCTTAAAACTTCACAGAATAGCTGTCACGGGTCACATAATAGCTAAGAAGAAAGTTGTCAAAGGGAGGACGGTTTAAAAAAGATGCATGCCGAACTGAAGGTTTACACTCCATAAAACAGAGCTACTAGCTGACCACCAGAGTGTCTGAGAAACTGTTAACACCCCATGAAATGCCTTAGCTGACTTTAGATCAGGACTTTCAAGGGACCCAGAGCACTCTTTAGCTCACTGGCACTCTCTTATATATAGGAACATTTTATGTCTGCAGGCCACAAAAAATAAAAGATCTCAAAATCACCTCCCTTTTTAACCATTTTAACAGACGTCGGTGATTTCTAGACCAGAATAGACCATCCAAATGATGGGTGGTTACCTAAAAAGGAAGGTGGTAAACAAACTCACCGGTAACACAAAACATTCCCTGGGTTTTTGCTGGAGGCTGGTGTTAATTTGCCACCATGGTCCCACCCCTCCTAAGTGCACAGTCAGACTGGCCCAGTAACTGGCCAGTAGACTCGCCTATCGCTGTGTGCCAACATGCCTGTACGCCCATATGGAGGAAGGCATGGCATGACCACATCCCTAACTGGTAATCCATCCTCCTGCTTGTGACTGTTGAGCCACCACTGGGGCTTTAACTCATAGCGGCACGGAAGCACTTAAAACCTCCGTCTTATCAGTCTTATATTAAAAATGACCTGTCTTGCATTAAGGTGCCAATCTAATCAAGACCGACTTACTCTACAAAGAGTGTTTTGGGAAAAATCAACCTTTCAACTACAGAAGAGACTGATGACCTTGGCCATGGACCAGTTGTGACACTGATATTGAGGACCTACATAATATCTGGAACTTCACTCTGCAGTATTGTTTGTTTAGGTTAAAATCCAAACTTTGTATAATCCCTAACATTGCAAATTAATCTTCTCTGTAGCAATTTGAGATTTAATACTTCTTGTGATGAAAATGTTTCTGTTTTATTAATGCTGGTAATTAGCAGAGAGCAGCTAAACTCTTCAAGATCAGTGGAGATTCAACCTGGCCACCAAGAAGACGACTCAAAGCTCTGTTGGTTTCAATTACAGCCATCCGCTAAAAGACATATTTACACCTGAGAAAAACACCAGACCAGGTGATTTTGGGAAATATTATAATACCCAGGACAGAGAACCACATTTTCAGACCATAGCAATAACATGAGATTTGTAAAATGAATGATGTATACATTTTCAAAAACCTGTTCAGCACTGCCTTCTGCTGTCATTCCTCCGTTACTCGACTCCCTCTTGCTCACCAACATGGCTGGCACATAAGCAAGGTATCTCAAGTTTAACCCTTTCCTCCGAATCTTCAGACACTCCACTGATTGAGTTTAAGCTCAGCAGCTCTGACATCTGCTTTCATAGGTCTTGAGAATGGGAGTTTGGCAGACTCGTAGCTGCCTACATCTCCCTCTACCCTCTAATACAAGAAACCAATATCTCTTTGACCGCCGGTGGAAAAAGGCATCAGGCACCTTGCTCGGGGTAATGGATAGCTTCTGGTCACTGATATAAACAACTGGGGAGCTGTGATCCTGCCAGGGCCAGTTCCAGTCTGGACAAGGGATCTGTGTGTTTGCAGCATGCCACCGCCGAGTTACCATTCTCTTGTGGGGGACTCTCCGCCAGTGGAAAAATTATATTAGCCCAGGAAGAAATAAGCCCACAACACATTCACTTTTCTATGACATCACGCTAGAAGTCATAAAAAGTGTGTGCGTGTGTGTGTGAGAATGTGTGTGTGTTCCTTTTCCTGTCGCCTGCCTGCTGTCACATGATTACAGGTGGTTCAAAATTGAGGCATATCTGAAATTAAATTTGTTCAGTTTCCATTACGTAAGATTGGTTGATAACGCGCACGTGTGTGTGTGTGTGTGTGTGTGTGTGTGTGTGTGTGTGAGTGTGTGAGAGAGAGAGGAGGGTATCAACATTGCTGGTCAGTGTTGCCGCGCAGACTTTGAAGTTCCACAACCTTTGATATTATCAAAAAGAAAATTAGGGAAGCAAGTTCTCTAAAAAGTTTCTCAAGAAAATATTTTCTTTGTATGTGTGTGCATCTTTTGAATTATCTGCACAACTTTGAGCAGTTCTTATAACTAAAAGTGAAATAAAGACATTTTAAAGTGCCTTATGCACACTCCGTGCTTTGTTAGGTGCACCTGTACAATCTAATGAGATCTGTTCTGAACTGATCTACTTTTATGGTGCTTATAATGTTCAGTTATAGTTAATACTGTCATATAGGTGTTGATGTTTGAGGTGATAGTGGACTGCATTATATTGAGATGTGTTTCTGATATTCTGATCTCATGTATGTGAATGGGAAGGAAAAACACTTTTGAGACACCTCTCAAGATAAAAAGTCCGGTACAATATCACCTTTAAATATTTCACCAAAAACTGAATATTATGAGCTTCGTAAAGATAGATGTTATGTCATGGCTGTTGTATTGGATCGCATACGACTGTACATGTGTACTTAATAAAGTGGCCACTACATATTTATTAGTACTACTCATAAGTCATGAGTGCTGAATCTCAACCCTAAAATCTAGATTTTAGAATTTCTGGAAATATCTCGAAAAATATTATATTCAAAACCTGTCTAGAGTTTTTCCACGATAAAACATGATACTTCAAATTTGTTAGAAGAACATATTGAAATCCCTCATTCTACTCTGTTCTTGTGTGTATTTTGTTCTCGCAGTCTCCGCGGTGATACAAACCAAAACCTTTCTGCTAGGTTGACCCTTGCAGGGTCGCGGGCACCATCAATTATGTCAGCCAGTAAAATGGGCTTTGCTACACACAGCAGATTATATGGAGTGTAAAACATTAGAAAAATGTGTCTGAAACATCAGAGCAACATGCTTGAAGTGACAATGGGTTGGGGTGGGGGACACACAGAGACACTCCCAGAAAGGGAAGATCCCTGACAAGTGATTTTGTTTGAAGGCATTGTAACACACTCAAGTGGGCAAGGATGCTTTCTATGGCCCCAACGGCAGTCCATCTTCTGGGCAGTATACAAGCGGAATGGAGGGACATATGCTTTCCACAGGGTCTAATGAAGCAGAACTCACAGGCCTTTGTGGTGCTCCCTTTTGGTCATCGAGAAGAAAAGGCAAATCTGTTGTTGGGTCGTAGTCCAATGGGCCCACAAATAACACATAAAAACTCACTGGCCTGTTTCTGGTGAGGCTTTTGTCTCCGTCTCATGATAAGGAGTGTGGATCCAGTTGGCCTTAATGGCTGAACCACATAGTTCTTGGTCTGAATGAGCTCTCCAGCAGGCCGGGACAGGGGACACACAAACCCCCCCCCCCCACACACACACACTTGTGTAAACTCCTCCCTGGTCTGGCAAGAATGTATCATCCATCCATCACAAGAAAGCTTTGAAAGGTGCTTTGACTAATTCAGGACAATGAAGACAGAGCTGGACAGAGATGTCTGCGATGAGCGTGACACTCAAGCACCTTCTGCTCTGTTAAAACCCCCTTACTCTCTTTCAGTATATGAAAGCTGAGTCTAGATTCTAGCTAGATAGCAGATTGTGATCAGCACCTCACTCTCCTGCCAGTAAAAAGCTTTTTGCCGACTGGGGCCAAAGCCAGCCTTCCTAAGACCCAGAGTTACAGTGTAACACACACTGCACCGTACTTCAGGTCTTCAAAAATGCTAAACCAATAAAAAGGGTTTCCATCCATCTAGACACGCTTGCAGGGAGGAATTATGTTTTAGAGGGGGGAATATGCCTGCAGGGGCCGAAATGTGCTGCTAACAAAGTTTTGATTGACTAGAAGGAGTCTGGAGTGCAGTGATTCCTCAATTTTTGCATCTGGCTGAAAAGAACGTGGTGCTGCTATAGTGAAACAAAACAGGCCCTGTGACATCAAATGAGACTTTCCTACAGAGGTACAGTGAAATGAATGAGAATGAGACTATGTCTAAAGTAGACTAGATTAGGATCTCCAAATTTGCAGGTCCCATACCATAAAAACACTGTTTACTTGATTTAAAGACAAGTATATGTTCTGTTGCATCATTCTACCTCCTAGTCCTAGTATTGATCATTTAAAGCACTATACATTATGTGACAAAAATAACAGGAGTGCTGCCTCCCTATAGCTCACTTGTGATTAGACTGGCATCCTTGTTGCCTTAAATAGTTCTCTCCACACAACGGTACAGTAATAGATAATGGAACACACCATGAAGCAGTTACCCATAACTGGATTATAGACTCACATACTCTATATGATGCTGTCTACTTCAATCTGGCAAAGAACTCACAGACGCTCCTGCAGTTACTGTATATTACTGTCCAACACTACTGTGTATGCTCTAAAAGGAACTCCACTGTGGAGTATATTGATATAATCTAATTAATTAAAGGGAGTTAAAAGTGAATGCAGTACACTTTGGACTGAGATACCTCATGTGGCTAATTATTGCGATGAATCAAAAATCCATATTACATTCCGTCTTGACATCAAAAAAGCAGTCAAGTTCAAACTTATTTTCATGACATTTATGTTTGCTTGTCGTTTGCATTCTGGGTTTAATCTACCTACAAAATAGACCCCCAATCGCAAAGCTGCTCAGCTGCCAACTCTCGCCGTAAGTGTTGTGTGTTGAAACTTTTGATCAGCATCTGAACAAAGCCCCTGAGGACTTTTCAATCAATCTGTACTTTCAATTGCATTACTGTACTAAAAAAAAAAAAAAAGATTGATTACCTAATTTCAAATGACTGTACTGAAAAAAACAAAAAGCCCTGGCTGCGGGGAAGGAAACTAAATATTTAAAAAAAATCTAACGTGTATATTCTCCATTAGATTATCAGTAATGTTGAGTATACATACACTGTAAAGTAACCATGAAGAAACACTAATGTTGCCCTGAATTGACTTCAAAACCGCCAAACCTTCGAACCTGCGATGCTGACGTGGTGTCACCACTGGCCGTCTGCTGACTATCTCTCTTGGTTATCATTAATATTAAGAGGAGTATGTTTGAGTTGTTCAAGTGTCTCTAAACACATCTGATTTTCCACAGTTTACTTTGTCCCCCATTGTGTTACGAGTGCATGTGTGATTGCTCCCCACCAAGGGAGGCTGATGAGAGCAGCTAAAGGGTGTTTATGAGACTGTTAGCCAGGAGAGGATGCCGCCCCGCAGCTCTCGCCCAAATAAAAGAGCCATTTATTACATCCAACATGACCCTCTCATTACACACAAATAGGAATTAATGAGCGCTATATCGGGCACTCCCAGCGGAGCGAGGCGGGGCCCACTAAAGGACTAGCGTTAATTACATTGTCCTACATCTCACCCATTTAACACCACCTATCAGATCGCTCTGTCTGCATGGGAAGGATAGGAGGGTGGAAGCGATTCACTACCTGGAAGGATGGCCACGCTCAGCTTCGCCGTTGCGGTACAGCCCGAACATTTGCTAGATATTTGTGGTAAAACACAAACAATATTTCTATTTGCTACTGGAGGTGAAGAAATAAAGTTGCTTTCCAAACAGTCAGTTGTAAAAGTCACGTAGATGCACTTAGACATTTATAAGGGTTTTAACAGCAATTAAAACACCTCAAATAAAATACTTGGGGATTTGTCGTTAGCGCCAATGTTTCTCGTCCAACTCCATTCTAAAAGGTGTGGCTACCAGTGCTGGGATTTCAGCAGTGAAAAACAAAACTGATAGGATTGATGGTCTTAACTGCAAGAACAGACCCCGGGTTGTCAAAAAGGGGATTTTCCTTTCAGGCTTCGCTTGGGAGAGAATCTGCTTTACCAGAAAACACACATCTTTGGTTTGATCTCGGTTGGGTTATCCTCTTCATACTGTACATGCCATGTTTTGAAAGGTGCACAGACAAGAAAACCCAAAAGAAAACAAGGCCTGGAACTTCCCAGAATGCTCCCAGGACTTCCTCCTGACTGTGCTCACATCTCCTTGTTTACAGCATCAGCTTTTCATTTCTTTATGGTTTGCTTTCTTCTTCTTGTCTTTACCGTTATCTCTCTATTCCCTTCACATCTGAAAACGCCACCCCCCCCCCCCACCTTATTTTTTTCGCTGTAACACCTCCCTAAACCTCCTCCACCCACCTCAAAAATAAATCATACAATTATCACCAACAATCTTTTCCAATATTTCCCCCTTTTCTTTGCGTTTCTTCAAGCGATTCAGACAATTTTACACCGTCTTCCCATCAGGATCGACTCATTCTCTCCAGTCATTGTTTCCAAAGCAGGCTTTATGTACTTAAAAAAAACCCAACACAATAGCTGCTCCACTGATTTTGAAGAATTAGCGAGGTACCGAGGTATTAAGTGGTTAGTACTTCGCTGTGCCGGTTGTAACATTCGAACAAAAAGCTGATTATGGATCAAATTTTCGCCACACTGGCGACCTTATACCTCGGAGATGAAAAGATGAAATTTTATGCTTATTTTGTGTAGAATATTGTTTTACACTTGGGTTTTTAACATCACCTGTGTGTAATACTGCCAGAAAATTGGTGGCCTTTATTTTCTCTGTTAGATCCTTAAGAAGGTATGGTCTATCTTTATCCCCAATTAATTTTTGGGGTGGCATTGTTTTATTGCTCACTTTGAGGCTCTGTAGTTGAGGTGGGCTGTGTTCATGTTCATTAACCAGTTTTAATTTATTGTTTCACTATGTGTGGGCGACACAAAGCCATCTGAGACTGTGGCTGCGATAAGGGGCTGTACAAATAAATGTGAAATTAATTGAGCTGACATGCAGATAAACAAATAACAAGGATATCAACCACAAGGCCCGATGAGGATCTGCATGATTCAGATTCGTGTGATTTTAGTAAAAGTGTAAACACAGAGTTTCAGAGTATGAGGGCTCTATTTATGTTCCCTCCGGCTTACAGCGCTCAGCACCACGTCTCAATGTATGTATCGCAGCTTCTGAACATGAGAAATATTGAACAAGCGAAAGACGAGCTCTGGCCATGGATTTAATGTGCAATAATACATTGTACCAAAAACTACAGAAGTTGAACAAGATTTTAGGTTATTTTCTTTGCTTTTAGTGACAAATCAATGTGTTTTCTTACACCTGTGGTAATAAATTTTACTCCATCACTTTGACACGACTGCCTGCGAGAGTAAACAATTACACCTGGATCAAAGTGCTGGAATAATTATATATCAAGCGCTGGTTAGCGGTGATGTCTCTAGTCAGCTACAAGAAGGGCGGGCCTTGCTATGAGATGCTCTGAAATCTCTCTTTCATCTTTTTATACTTTCTCCCTCATCTAGGCACTTTTCAACACACAAACTCCTTCATTGCATCTCTCTCGCCCTGTTGGTATGACACAGGAAAAAGCTGGGCCCTGCAGCCAAGCCCGTCGTCCGCACTGAATGCGATTAAGTTGAGCAGTGATTAATCTGGGCTGCCCCATAATTCCTCTTTACCACTTTAATGGATGTTATCTCCCCTCCTCTGAAGGCTTATCTTGCTGATCGAGGCCAAGGATGAGGAGAGGGAGAGGAGGAAGAGGAGGGGGGAGGCTATGGGTAGGGCGGGGGAGAAATCAAACCAAATCCAGACAGAGGTAAGTAAATGAATATGTAAGTAAATAAGTGAGTAAATAAATAAATGCGGGGATTGAGGAAGCTGGTAAGCGGATAAAGCAGATCAGTCTCTGTAAAGTGCTCATTTGTTTTCTAAGAAGGCGAGACAAGCCGCCTTCAAAGCCTGCTGATACAGAAAAAACACTGTCAACATCACAATTCACAGGCAAACAAAATAGATTATACAAACCACTGTCAATAAAATTCCCCACCCTCTCATTCTAAAGATGAGGTGTACTCCATACTGTAGCTGACAGCCACGGGTACAAAACGAAACAACGAGGGCTTCTTCGATGAGCTCATGTACTTTCATAAAAAACAGTGATGTGAGACAATGGCATTGTTTCACTTGCGGTTTCTGCACGGTGACATAAAAGTCAGCGATAACGTTCCTCCCAATACATTCCAACTTCAGTCCGCCGCAGCCCCGAAACGAGTTTGCTCAGGTCTGACTCTATTGTCAGGAATGAAAACGCAACAACTCAGCTTTCAGAACAATCAGCTACATCCTGTTATTAAGGAGTGATTACACAAATACATGAGAGTGCTCCGCGAGGAATTGTCCTTAAGGAGAAAAGATGAGCTGGTGTCAGGTTTTGTTTGCTGACAGACAGTAATACGGAGTAAAACACCATGAACTCTGACAACAAGAGCAGTTATGATTGGCAGCCGTGTGCTCATGTCTGTGTGCACATTTGAAGGGGCCACTTCTATTCTACTATGTACCATTCAAACTAAATCTGAATATTGCAGTAATGCAATATAGCTTCAAAATAAATCAGTGAACGGAGACTGGAAAAAAAAAAAAAAAAAAAGACTACTTCTATAAGAGTCTTCGCATCAAAGTTTTCAACTTTCCTAAATGGGCACCACTGTACATGCAAATTAGGGTGAGTCTGTCCCAGTGTTTTAGTCCTGCCATGTCTGTGTCCATGTATATGAATGCATATGGGAGACGTCAGCTGAGAAGCGACAAGGTTAAATCTGTTCGCCGCTCTTTTTTCTTTCCCCCTGCTTCAGCTTACAGCGATGTTGCAGTGAGATTCTGTCATAGACAAACCTCTGTGGGATTCCATTCACTGCTAGTGTACATCTTTAGGTACAAAGCTGCGGGCTGCATTGGCTCCAGGTAACATAAACGCTCCCTTCAAGTCACCGCGTATCTGCCCATGAAAATTCTCTAAAGGGGTTTAAGCATTTACGCAGAACACTATCAGGCACTGCCAAAAATTCAGCTTACCCTGTTGAATAGGGACTTCAAAGAGAATTGCAAATACCTTTGCACCGCTACATTTTCTCCCTTCTCTTTCTCGCTCCACTCTCTCTCTCTCTCTCTCCCTGTCGCTTCCTGCTTCTTTTCATTTTATATTTCCAAACACAAGCTGCTGCGCAATGTAAAATGTATTATCAGCCATATATTTCCTCTTTAAATGAATAATAACAATAATCTCGGAGTAATTTCTTTTTTATACAGCTCCGTCTAAATAGGGCAAAGCAAGCAAGCTAATATAGAGCCACGGTAAACAAGGCCATGCAATAATGAATGCCTGGATTAGGCCTCTAGTCTATGTTGTGCGATAAGGAAAAACAGCTGCTACTATCCAGGTAACAGCATGTATTGACTGTCAATGAAGGATAAACTACTGTGCGGCTGCACATTTACTTCTGTCATTCACACTGTGGACACATTGCATGCACACACACACACACACACACACACACACAAAGACATACGGACACATTACAAATATCTTGGGAAAAGGACATTTGGGTAGAACTATCGGAACAGATATAGGAGAGAGTAGAGCACGCATCCACATCTCATCCTTCTGTATGAGACATGGACTAATTACAGATCAAAATCCTTCATCGACTGCATTTCTCAAATTTTAGAGTGGCTAGAATATATCCTGCAGTAAATCCCAAATGCCCCAGATGAATCCCTTTCGCATGCGTGTGGTAAAACACTTGACCCAAACCCAATCCCAAGTCAGAGGAGAATTTGTCTGTTCACCAGGAAAACGCCACTGCATTTGCATCTCTCTTGGCCCGCAGTCTCACTCTTCGCAACCAGGAAATCAACAACGCCCCCTCTTACTTTACACAACGGATGATAACTTCTCTGAAATAAAAAAAAAAAAGTCAAGTATTCAGTGCGTGGGTCTCAGAAACAGTTTCATAAGATATGAACAACTGTCTTTTGCTTGAATTAAGCCTCCTCTTGCAATAAGAGACTAACTGGTGCCCTGTTCTCTATTCTACTAAAGTTATAAGCTCTAAGACACTAAAATAGAGAGCTTTCATATTGACTATATGAATACATATTACACACAGTTCTGCCTTATCTTTTTAAACATGTAAAGCTTATCTAGATATCATCGCTTTGGTCTATTGATTGCTAAATACATACATACATGCATGTATGTATGTATGCATGTATGTATGTATGTATGCATGTATATATTGTCTTTGGAAGGGATGGGGGGTGAAAATGACGAGGGGGGCTTAGAATAGGAGATGTCATCTGTACCTTCCATCCTCCAAATAGACAAATCTAAATAAAGTTTGTTTTAAAGACACAAAAAAAAGCCCAGATATGGACACACACACATACTGTATATATGCATAAAAATCACAAAGAATTGGAATATAATAAATGCATGTACCTATTTGCAGAGTATAGAGCTTAAAATGGAAAACAATATGATGCATAAACACAGTGTGATTTAATGTAAGAGATAATAAATGGCTTCATAATGAGCAATATAAATGGTCTTTAAACAGTTTACTGCTTAATTCACACTTATAATTAATCTGGGTTCCATGTGTGCATATAAAGTGGGTATAAAACTCTGCAAGTAAAACGGCGAGCGAAACAGAGAAAAATGACTGCTGGTAAACAGCTGTGGCCTCTAGCTTTCGAAATACGCTGCCTTTTCCCCCTCAGCTGGACCGGCACAGCGAGCGCTCCGTATAATACACTGCAGAAAATTGTTCCCTGAAAATTATTTACAGTGAAACGCACAACAGAAACCATAACATTTATAATGTTTTACAAAGCCATCAAATAAGTGGAGAGGGGATTAATTGCCCCGGCCCGACCTTAAAATAATTATTGTGAGCAGTGCAACTCTAAACTCCAATGAAATTGATACACTTTGATAATTAGATTCTTGGCACTGACCCGCTGAAGTCAATAAAGGTTATTAAGGCCAATTGCTGTCTAAACGCATTATGGGCAGGGTAAACTGTCCGTCGGAGGCCCCTGCTACTCCAGCGCCAATATGATAATCCATTCTCCGTCCTGGGGGTTTCTTCCCTAGCGCCTGTGTCTCCACTCTGCCATACAAAACCAGATTGGATTCGCTTAACCTTTCCAGGACTTTGATCAAATGAGCTCACACAGCAATAACATTTACATTGACCCCCGCCCCTCCTCCCCAACACACACACACACAACCCCTCTCTTTCTCTGTCATTTTTTTTTCTTACCTCCGCCCCCTCTCTGTGTTTGTCTCTACAGACTCTCCCTACAGTTCACTAGCCCACATCCCTCCCCTCCCCGACCACTCCTCAGCGCCCGCCCTCCACACGCCAGGTCAATAACCTAATCAGCTATCGATGGCGACCGGGCCAGGCTGTGTGTGATTGCAGTGCAACCCTCCTCAGCAGCCCAGATTGTTTCCGAAGACAGTTATTAAAGAGGGGGGAGAAGATGAAATGGTCGCTAAGCGCATCCCTGCACACAACATCAGAAGAGGTTCGGTCACACACACACGTATATATGTGACCAACCCGTCGGGAAACAGGGAGTGACAGGCTGGGCGAATGGAGTAGAGGAAGATGTGGCCCCGATACCACTTCCTGTTTTGTACATCTTGAAGTATACAAATGTATTCAACTGACTGGATCCCATTTATTGTGAAAGTGGATTAATTTCCTTGATATGTGTTGAAAAAATTTCCATCTACGAGGCTCGTTCTGCAGTCAAATGGGAGAGAAGGTGCAAGGAAGAGGCAGAGATATGGTGAGATAGCCGGCGCGAGAGAGGGGGAGAAGAAGAGAAGGAAGGAACATAAAGGGGAGAGAGAGAGAGGGAGACGGAGAGCATTGAAATCTCTTTGCATCCACGGTGGCTTTTGAAGTTGTGAGATGAGCAGCCACAGAAGTCAGAAAAGTGACAAATTAGGGGAAAAGCTGTACTGTGCAAGCAGAGCTGCTAAATCAATTAAAGTCATGCCAAGTGCATACATTAACATCAATGGCACACACATATGCACACACACTCTCACCCAAACACAGGACAGGAGGAAAAAAGGGGGAGATGTGCTCATGGGCTCGTCGCTGCTGCTTCTCCCCCACAGCGAAAGGAGGAAAGATAAAAAATAAAATACCGCGACGGCATTTAAAATATTCTGCATAAAGCCAAGACTCTCTTTCTATTGTCATTCAGACGGAAGCCATTCATTGTTGCTAGTTTAAGGAAATGTCACTATTGTATGATAGCCACGATAGCAGAGTCCTGAGGGAACATGAGGCTGCGAGCGTGGCAGGTCTAAACCGACTTTAGCACCCTGGTTCACAGGGGAAAACCTAATGTCCTCTTTCCACCCTCCAGAATCAACCTTTACCGTATATGCACCAACCAACCCCCCCCACACACACACACACACACACACACATTATACGTTTGCTGTACATTCACATACAGATACATGCACCTACACTTGAAGTTAATTCAGCAGCACGTCTCTTTGTTTCTATCAAGAAACCACATGGATTCATGAGGTACCAAAAAGAGGTGGACTTGTTTTGTGTCGGGTCGTTCTTTATTTATTTATTTATGAATTTTATCAGAATGTCATTCAAATGGAAGGATGAGCATTTACATGACAACAGGCTGAGGAGCAGGCAGGGAGCCCCAGGGACAGACAGTATCCATAAACAGGAGCTAGTCCCCCCCATATTGCAATATTCTTCATACGGACTAACAAACGCATACATAGCCCTGTGCATCCCACAACACTGTGTGCTAAATATGACAATAAAGAGAGGAAGGCTGGCTGTTTGTATTGCTATTTTAGCAGGATAAAACAATAGGCTGTTTTATTGCTGCAGCGCAGTGTATAAAACAACAGTGTCAATTTATAAACCCTATTTAAAGAGACATATATTTGTTATTTTAAAATACCCATGGTGATATTAAATTTGACAAAAAATAATGCTGTACTAAAATATACTCTGCAGGCAAGAACAGAAAAAGTCAAAATAAATAAATGGCAAACAGCGTCTGCACACAGTAGGTCACTGGTATTTCACTAAATTACACTATACTGTCAATTGCCAGCTTCAAAATGTAAAATATATGCAATACAGGAATGTAGGGGGGGACCCACATAATTTAAATGACTCAAAGTAATTTAGAGAAATGTGTTTTAATCTAACTGCAGAAAAGCCCCAGCTATCAAAACCTCCAAGAGGAAAATCTATAAGTCACATCTATAAAGTGCTTTTCATCAGCATATCGGAGGTCGATGCATGTATGTAAATATTGCTTGCGAGAGCAATAATGTTATCTTTCATCACAATAGCGAGTGATTACATTTATGCATTCACCAGTGTATTATTTTTGCAACGGTTCCGTGTGCATTTCTGCAGAAGATCTACTTGCTTTTTGTGTAATTTGACACCATGTGAGCAAATTAAATGCAGTAAAAAAAATCCTGTAACATTAATTCTGTTATAAACACTATTCCGAGTCATTTTAGGTGTAAAAAAGAAAATATATATGTATAAATACTACAAGTAATTCTATTTTCAAAACTATATTAATATATACTTATTTTCAATTATTTTATTTCTTTTTTTTGTTTTACTAAAAAAGCATCTACACAATACAGCAAATAAAATGTGAAAGTCTGATGCTAAGTTTCTGACAGAAACAACCACGTGTGTGACACACACACACACACACACACACACACACACACAGTGGATGTGGTTTGCTTGCCCATTAGAGAGAGACGGAGACACGGCAGCAGAGAGAGAGAGAGAGAGAGAAAGACCTCACATTTCACTGATGCCCTTTTCTAAATACAGGTCCAAATCACACACTTCATCTGGGCCCGGAGGTGGAGCTCTAGATGAGTTTAGCCCCTGTCTACTAACCCCCCACACCCACCCACCCTCTGCCAGGCTGTTCATCTAAGTGAGAGAGTGGACGAGAGAGAGAGAGAGAGAGAGAGAGAGAGAGACTACGACTACGACTACAGCCGAGCAGCGTCGGCAGCAGCAGTGCTGTTCTCCTCCAGCCCCTGTCTTTATCCCCGCCTGAGCATTAGATGTGATTACTGCTCAGCGCTCGACACTGACAGAGACAGAGAGCTCCCAAAGACAGCAGGAGCGGGTGAGAGACATAAAGAGACACAGAGAGAGAAGGAGCAGAGAGGGAAAGAGGAGCGGCTCGTTCGCTCCCTCCGCTGCTGCTACAGTGATACAAGAGTGCCCCCTGCTGCTTCTGGTGTCTGGGTGTTAAACACACACGCGTACATACATGAACACACACACTCTTTGAACTCAAGCTATGAGATAGGGACTGTGGGGAGGGAGAGAAAGCGAGACCAAGCATGCATCTGTGTGTGTTTGTGAGCTGTATCTCCGCAGTGCTGTGTGTGTGTGTGTGTGTGTGTGCGTCTGCGTCACATATGTACAGTACAGAGCTGTGACTAAGGTGACTTAATTATGCGGCTGACATTACCGAGTGCGATTCCTTTACAGTGGTGTCTAACTAATAGCTGCGCGTCCACGTTCCTCTCTAATAAAACTTCTGTGAGGCTACAATTAAACACCTGGCACATCCTTAATAATGCACTGTGGTGAGAAGTCAGACAATCCATCATGTAATTTTAAACACACACTGCCTTGTGAGGAGCATGACTGGACAGCATAGCACTTGTGTGGTTTGCATAAGTGGAGTCATGCTGAGCATTTAGAAAGGTGACAGTGTGACTACACTACAGTCATGAAGCTGCTCATATCTTTGGGGAAATGGTAAAAATGTTTGTATTATAATTATTCCCTTTAAGAATATTATCTGGGTAATACTTGTTTTTATTTACAATATATTACATATTGCCTTCCAATATATTATTATAAATCAGGTTCAGTGAATGTGGTTTTGTATATTCTCATACGAAACGGGTTTTGGATATAAAAAAAAAAAACTATTTAGATGTGTGTTTTTGTTTTCATGGCATTAATGTAAAGACTAGGACTGAGGATGGTGCGTCTGTAGACCTGAACTTGTGGAGAGAAAAAAAAAGGTTCCTGCTAAAGAAACAGCCTGCAATTTAAAATGGAAATGCATGTTATTTAATGATTAAAGGTTTAGTAAAATAATGTGAGTGACATTGAGCAGGCTGAGAATCAAGACCGCGAGGCTGCCGCGGGACCGGCAACGCGTCTGAGCGGCCTTACCATCGTCTCCATGAGCCTCCAGTCCTTCTCCAGCTGCTCCATCGGTCGGGTCCACCAGCTGCAGAAGCGAGCGTAGCGCTGGCCCTGAAACCAGTACTGCCGCAGCCACTCGAACTCCACCTGCAGACACACACACACACACACACACACACACACACACACACACACACACACACACACACACACACACACACACACACACACGATTAAAAAGCTAGTTCGGACAACCAATTTTTTTCTTCACTGCTCCTCAGTGAAAACATTAGACATTACAGCATAGTATTTTTTTTAATGTAGAGGAAAAACATTTTTATATATTTCTGTAAATTGTGAAATTATCATATGAACATGTACATATGGAACTTCATAGTCGTACATGTACGCAAATACAATGAGAACAGCTTTTAAGCCTCACTTGACAGTTTTATTCCAAAACTGTGAGCAATTACTGAATAGAAAAAAAACATGTACTATGACTTTCGAATCTGCATCTGAACAAGCACTGATCCTCACGCTACTTAAATTATTTTCTTAGAGTAGCTGTCAGACCTTTCAGCTGGTAAATATCAAATCTTTGAATTAAATATTTCAGTGTTCACCGTCACCGGACTTTTTATGTCTGAGTACATTTTTTTTTTCATTATCAAAATTATAATACATTTTATAAATGTTGTAAAAATTCAAAAATATTTTAAAATGTCAGATTTTCCCGGCGAGAAATTAAACTAAAGCAAATGAAACTTTCCCTGGGAGAAATGTATTTATTGATTTCAGTTGTTGCTATTTCAGTTTATTTGTTATGTCACAGGGTTATTTCAAAATCCATGAAATTATTTGTACGAGGTTTCTGAAAGGAGCAACACAGTAAAAACGATTTTTTGGAAATACATGTGTGAAAAATTGTCCTACTGCAAATAGCAACGCCCTTACCAAACACAAACACCCAAACAAACAGAACATTCACACGCAAATATGCATAACGTCTAATCACACACACACCTTCCAGTCAGCACACCTGAAAACTCCGCCCTCTTCCTCCTCTCCTCATTCCCCTCCCTCCCTCCCCTCCTCTCCCACTCCCTCGCTCCGTCTGGAGATGACAGTCTCGTTGCCGAGCCGCTCCCCTCTCCGCCGCTGGGAGTGTTTTTGTTTCCTGCTCTTTTGAAGTGTTGATTTAATCCTCGCAAGGATGCTCCATGTAGCCAGGTGTAGCCTATCTGCTTCTAAGTGCGTCTTTCCATCGTGCATGTGCAGCAGTGTGTTATAGCGCTCGGGCGTGGATCTGTCTACATAGGTGTGCGGGTGGCTTTGTTAACGTCTGCGTGTACAATTGCCCATGCGAGTGTGTATGTCAAAGATTGCCCCAATTGATGCCAATGTAGCCTCCCCCCCCCAAAATGTCCTACAAAAGCATTATCCAACACAAAACAATGCCCGCTCCGTTTCGTTTTGACGCAGACAACTGTACAACACGAAAAGGGGTTGTATGCAAAGGAGTTGCATATCAAATGGCACAGAGACAGCTATTGTTCCTATTCTGAAAACTATTTAGCTTATTGTTCCTCTAACAGAGCATTAGCCAATGTATACAAACCCTTTTAAGAGCTGAATGAAGATGCTATTTCTTATATTTTGCTTGTATTTGATGTTACACTGGTGCATCTTATTCCAGACTTTAGGAGAAACTAGCCATCCACTCACATCCAACAACGTCTCTTACAAATTATGCTCATATGCAACTTATTTGCACTGGATAATATGATTTGAAGGACCATGACACACATCACTTCTTGGTTTTGAGGTCTTGACAAGTCAATGCTGTCAATGTTTTGAAACATGAGTGGGACGTCTAATGTTGACGTCGTGCTTAGCGGGACACCCACCCTCGCATCCTCCCTAGAACCTTTTGCTGCAGTGCAAGAACATGATAAAATAACTGCATTGGAAGCTGTGAATGTATGCGATTGTACTTTGTGGGAGAAAGGGTCGTCTCTTCTGAAGAAGGGGCCAGTAAACTCCGTCAGAACTGCTTGTCGGATGGTCAAATGAATCCCCCTCATCCCCCAAACTTTCCAAGCTGTGTCCAACCTTTGCTGTGAGTTTCCAAAACTGACGACCTCCCCACTTTATGACAGACGGTTTTTCACCCTGCCTTCGAGTGTGCCCGTTCAGAACAACTATAAACACTTTTTGATTTCCAACAAACAAGTTCTCAGCTTGGCCCTTAGGCTAAATAGCAGTAGCAGCAGCAGCAGCAGCATTAACAAGGGTTGGAGGTATGTGGGTGTCACTTTGTAAAGCTGTTTTCCTCAAGTGTTTTGGTAAAAAAAAAAAAAAAAAAAAAGAAAGAAAGCATCCTGATTCTTGATAATAAATGTGCAATGGAAAAGTATGAACATTGAGCCGAAAATATTGCCATGCAGTTGTTGAAATGTTCCAAGTGGTCATTGCTCTGTATTGTGGAGCAAGTCACCTACCGTTTAAACAAAATGTAAGAATAATTTGCACAAACAACTTGGGTAAGGTCTGCCTTGGGTAGAAGCTGTGCGCAGAATCATCCTGCCGTTTGCTTCCAAAAGGCTCTGATCACAGCGGGGATGACATGCAAGGACTGGGACATGTCAGGGAGAATACACAGCCAGTGGCACTGCTCAGCAGCCTCTCAGTCACTCCATACAACCCACCCTTCAAAGAAATGTCATCCTTTATGGTGCCTTCAACACTCTCCAAATCCACTCCCCTTCGATCACTACAGCTCAAACACACAACAAAGTCGCCAAGCGCCAATATCGGACGTCCTTTTCTCTCTGTCAGTCCCTCCTTCCATCCCTCTGATTGTCTGCCTGTCCTTTAGTGAGAAGAAACCAACCTGTGTCTCCACTTTGAACTGACATGGCTGCCTGTCCCCCACTGCGCAGGCCAGTGGCAGCCACAAAGCAGGCCATCTAAAGCTACTGAGGAGTGCTGGCTATGTGGCATTTGGAGTCTGGCCACCCAGCTGAGAGTTACCAAGAGGGGAACTCTGACTAAATGCCACCTATCCCGGCAGACAGATCGAAAGTGTGTGCGAAAGAGAGAGTGGTTGTTAGGGCTAGTTTTTCTCAGAGACGGCGTGGGGGAGCGAGAGAGGAGCTAGTGGCTCCCCTGCGGCAGTCGCTGTCATCTCTCCAGGTGATGGACACACTAACTAAACATTAGCCCCACATTTCTCGACCGGCCGCCCACCATGGCAACTCTGGAGTTAAAGCCAAGTAGCCCCCTTTTTCCCCCATTTAATGAGGCACAATTTTTTTTCCACGCCTTCACAGTATTCCCTGAGCGGGTCCAATCAATTTCCGGGCCAGGGCCCTGAGGTGGGAGCTGATGAGAGTGGGATCGATCCCACTCTGCCGTCCTCTGTTTACTTTTTTCCCGGGCCTCCTCACACATTAGGCAGGAGAACTGCTCCCCCCAGCTCTCTGTGAGCAACCAGCCACGCAATTTACACTCATCACACGGTGGTCATACACATGGTTATACTGTACATGCACAGATTGGCGTATACATTTCCACTTCTAGCTACATCCAGAAATTAGTGTCCTATTCTATTTTTCTTTCTCAGGCCACAAATGTAGTTAAAAGTGGACTTCCTGTCTTGGCTGCTATTGGAAAAGATCTCCTTCATATCAGTGTGACTAATGTCATTAAAGTACAGTTAAATCAATTCTTCGCAAACCAACAGGAATCTTCAGAACAGTCTTTACCCTCTTTGTTGTGTAGCATTTCCAAAGTACTTTACAGACATTAAAAAATCCAATACACAAACCCTTGAAATAAACAATAATGTCTCAAATTAATTAAGAACAGTGTTAAAGGGTAATAAAACCGATACTGGACTAACAAGTACAAACTAAATACTGCACAGGTCTGCTGGCAAAAATATGTTTTGAGAAGTGATTTATAAGATTACAATGATATTGCCACCATAAGCCCCTCAGGAAAGGTTTTTCAAAGCCGAGCACAGACCTAATAGCCTGGGGAGACATTTTGGCCTGAAAACAGGACATTGGAAGGTCACACACACCTGCTTTCGCACAGTTTACTTTCCGCCAGAACATGTGGGAATACCTTGTCCCTCCCTTCAATATTTACTGTGGGGGGACTAGCATCATTAGAGGGGGTCCCTCAGGGCACTCTGTCACACACCCACCTGGGAAGTGACACAGTGGCTTTAAATGAGACAAGACGTTTGCATCTGGGATTAGCATTTCAAAGCCAGACATGCACACGGGGGCCGTGCGACAATGCTATGTTAGACTACCCGCCACCTAAGACAGGAGGTAAGATTAAAAAGAGACAGTGAGAGGGACCACGCTTAACAAACAGGTGGGAACTTCAGTTTTCTTCATTTCTGTCTCCCATCAACCCCTACTTCATCTCGACATCCCGCCGCATAGCCGAAAACTGATACTCAGATGGCATCATCATCATTGTCAGACCCTCCCACATCCTCTGACAAGTGTCAACCTCCACCCCACCCCACCCCACCCCGTTGCACCACATTGCACAATGTCTGTGACACGTCAGCCAGCGCTAGCTTGCTGTTTAGCACTTTTTAAGGAAAGGCCCATAAGGCACTGCTCAGGTCAGGCTGCCTGCACGTCTCAGGCTTGTTCGCTCCTCGGTCGTCCATGTCAAACACGACCCACGCAATATGCACCCGCCAAGCGCCAAAGTGGGCCGCCATCATAAATAACTCCACCAACAATACATCATTTAAGTGGGTGTTCTGCTCTCATGGGCAACTCCAAACAAATGGCCACATCGATCATTGTGAGTGCCAGGTAGGTTAGGGTTGAGCCCCTGAGAGCACCCCCCCTTACTTAAACATTCGCACATACAGTACATACATACACGCACATGCTCTTTTATAAATAGCATCCTGTTTCCTAAATAAAGCTGCGTTGCCCTCCTGGCGCGGGACCTTTGCTTGGTGATCCTGCGGCGCTATGCAGCAAACTAGCAGGTGTTGCTAGCTCAACTAGCGCAGCGCTCCATCTCACACAGACAGCCCTATTGTTTGGCAGTGCTGAATAATTAATATTGTCTACAACCTTTAAACAACCTTACATCAGACTCATCTGTCATGGCGTCCCGCTGAGGGTCCCGGGTGCTTGCGTCAGCTAGGATGTGCGCTTTGAGCCCAGGGGTGTAAAAGGGGAGAGGTGAAGTGCTATATTAACTGTTGGCCTGCAGCAAGCTAGCACAGGGGGCTGGTGGCGCCGCAGACCCATGTTCCTCTTTTTTAACCTCGCTCTATCCCTCAATACCCCAAGTCAGCATCACTCGTTGCGGCGTGTGACAAGGGGTTAGGGAGGGGAGCGGGGCATGACTCCATCTTTAGATAACATATGGCAAGGCTATTGACTTACGATCCATCACAGGCCAGGACAAATGAGAACAACCTGGATTTCATATTTCATATTTCATTAAACAACCAGGTAAGTAGAAGGCAGAAAGCCGGCAAGCTCGCATTCTGCCGTTTACAGATTTCAACCCGCTATCAGAGTCCAGTATGGTCTGTAAGTCCCATAATGCAGAGGAGAAGGAAAAGGGTATACAAACCAGGGTTAAATAGTATCCTGCATGTTTCTGCTGATCAATTCCTTCCATACATAGTATGGCAGTTTCTATTGCCAAAAAAATTTTGTGTATTTGTTGAAATGGTGTATTGTTTGTCATTCTACAAGTCATTGATCACACTTTGGCTTGGTAACCCAGCATCCCCTGCATGGCATGTTTCTGACATGACATCAAGACTGTTACATATTGCTAACGTCCAATTAACTTTTATCCATAATTATTTATCCATATTATTCATATGCCTAAATTATATATACCCCATGACAATTTTGTAACATCCTCTGTGATCCTGTCTTGATGAAATCCTGTCATGCTTCTTAGCCGTTTTTAACCTCCTTGGAGCACCAGATGGGAGAGGACTACAGCATCAGAACAATTCAGACAGTGTCGGGCAGGTTCATGATCACAGAAAAATATATTAAGACTTTCAAAGACTGGCATGCTGTTGTCTAAACTTTATTGGCACATATTCTGTTGTCCAATATGACAAACCTCAGTCATCTGGTACTCCACGCGAGCCAACACAAACTTCAAATATTTCCAAATGCTGTTTGATTCAGGTCTGCCGCATAAATGGTATAATAAGGGCAACAGGTTTCTACAAGTTAAAAGTTAACACCTACACTGATTTAACAGTCATCAAATGTTAACAGTAAAATTTGTGCGCAATCATGCAAAACATACTAAAATACTAACACGCGTGTACACACACACATGCCCATGCACGTGTGTGTACGCATGTGAACACACACCACCATGTCCCCACCTCATTGTGAATCTCCTCACAGTGCTGTAGCGTTGTCGGCAGCAGGGCCAGCAGGCTGTGGGAGCCTGTCTCCGGGTCAGTGTGCAGGTTGGACAGGGCCTCTTGGCACTGTGACTGGATGTAGGTCAGGGTACCACTGGAACACTTGTAGGAAAGAAACAGAGCCAGTGTTAAACACACAACTGCTATGCAGGGGTTAGATAAGCCATGTGAATCAAAAGACCATAAAAAACTTTCAGTTATAGATTTTACATAAAGCTACTGATATATACAAAATAACCATAAGAAGAGGCCTCGATAATCTCAAATTTGACTTCAATTGGCATTTTCCATTGACATAAAAGTCAGTTTTTCAAATTCAGAAAAGTACAGTTTGTATCTAAATATATTTTAATATATTTTTATGTTTATGTTATGTTTTTATGTTTATGTTTATAGGTATGTTTATTTTTCAACATACATATGTACATACACTACAGGGTTTATTTAATTCATCATACCCTAAATGCCTTTCACGTTAACAGTTGCATTTCTCAGTAAGCGGTGTCAGTTGATGATTAAAGGGTCATTTCGGTATTTTTAAACCTGGGCCCTACTTTTACATATTTTGGGATGTAAACGACTAATAGGTACAAGAGGTTTTGGAATTGGTGCGGCTCATTAGAGATCACAGAATCCTTCCATTTTCACTGAAATCCAGACATTTAAAATGCTGTCACTGTTTATCAGACTCAGTGTTGAAGTTGTTCATTTTACACAGTCTTTCCATTAAGTTGTGTGTAAGAACCAGCAGCAGCCCTTACTGAAGTCAAAGAGTTGGCACGCTATAAAGCATTTACACTAGAAATTCGAAACACTGCCCTTTTCCCTTTTAGGACTGTGGCTTCTCACCTCGGCTACTCTGTGAGTGGAGCTGAAGCGTGCGGTGTCTCCAGCTAGCACACAGTGCTGGTGGGTACTGTTCAGGTCATCTGTCGAATACAGGGAAAAGAAAGCTATCAGAACACGCCTACGACAACGCCGACAATTATCAACAAAGCAGCGAAGAAGAGTAAACAAGAGGAAAGGAGAGAATATTCATCCGTCACAAATTACGAGTTAATAAAACACCGTAGAGCTCGTAGTTTGATCTTGTGGTTTCAATTAATCACGCTAAAGAATAAAACAGATCATGGAAATAAAAGAACTGATTTCAATCAACAAAAACAGATGAAAAAAGCAGGGCGCGGAGGAACATGACAACTAAATCATCTTGTACGCTCAGACAGATTGCGCCTGGTCCAGCACCGAATCAAATAGAATGAGCAGCATTGTACTATAATTTTAATTACCAAACAAAACCAGATCGCGCTCAATCTGTCAAGATGGAAGAGCCATACCAACAAACATTTGTCCAATATCACAGAAGCTTTACAAAGAGGCCTTACTGCTGTTTCCTGTGTATCCCTCCATGTGTTTCTTTGTGTGTATAGATGTTTCTCAGCTCTGCCATTATTTGCCTCATACCAATAATTAATTTAGCCATGACAGAGCTGTCATTCACAGCACATGTGCATATTTACACCCGCCTTGAGCAAGAGTACACTGGCTAATGCCTGTGATTTGAAAGTCAAACAGCCAAATGCTTTGGGAGCAAGATATTATTGTTTGGTAGGAGGGGAAAAAAAGATGGTGACAAACAAAACAACTTGCCGGTGTTTTCTTCACCCTGATGAGATTGTGAGGGATTAGGTCTCTGGGCAGAATTACTCTGCGTCTTTAAAACTGTTTATATCCAATAACAAATTATCTCCATCAATCTGCTCTTTTCTTGGCGCGTCTGATGCGTCAGTGGGATCAGGAGGGAGTAGCGGCAAACTCGATAACTGTAATAAATATTTATCTTTCTTTCAACCCCTGCGTCTGCTGCCACTTGTCCTCCTTTTCCAGGAAGCAGGCTTTTAAATATATTGGGTCAACTCCTTTCTCCGGTTCCCCCTGTGCATTGGGAGCTGGAAATCTGATTATTGAACAGGCCAGGTGTCAAGACTTGCATTGTTCTTTTTTAACCACTGAAATTCCATTTGGGTGGAAATGATGGTGATTCAATTTGCCTCCAGCAGCTCAGACATTAGCAGTTCAGAAGGGCCAGGAGGCGACAAATGGTGCTGAAAAGACATTACGGTGTCTGTGGTTATACACCATTGTAGTTTTCTTTTAATACCACAAAACTATCTATCATATGGTGTGTGTCACTAAAACCCTGGTATAATATATTTGAACACACGGTTTAGTGGTGGCCGCTCTGTCTGTGTGTACATGTGTGTGCTTGCAATAGGGGGTGGGGGGTCATGTCCATCCTCCAACAAGCGGAGGACTGCATTCTTTGCATATGTATGTTTGTGCACGCGACTTGTGCAAATTTATAGGTGCGTGCATATGCTCCTGCTTTGTGCCAAGTATTTAATTCAGGTAGGCCGACAACGCGACAGCCAAGGACTGTGTGAGCCACTATCGTTGTGCAGCAGTTGGCCTCTCAAGGGCGCACTCACCAAGTGGAGCATAAATCCCCACTGATCCGCGACAGTCAAGTCCCATTAGAATGGTCTGCACAACAGCCCATCACTCTATTATCATGGCTGGCCTGAAACTGACTGTTCTATTGTAAATCTTATCCAGCCAAAGGAGGCTGGCTTCAAGCACTGTCAAGCTGAATATTAGGTGCAGACATCGCTGCTCTCAGATGAAAACACAGCATCTTCAAAGAGTCAACTTCAGGAATTCAATAAAACCTTCCTATTCCTTAGTTAACAAGCACTTATTAGTGGCCTGTTTGATTTGAAAATGTAGATACAGTAGATAGGTAATCTAATATTCAGTTAGATAAATGTGTTAGATGGTATTTGGATGTATTCAACTTTATTCTACTATTTCATTTGGTCTTGTACTGTAAATCAATACTTATAGCTAAATTCCTATTAACAACCTGCTAACAGTCTAGTAACTAAAGCAACGACCTAATAATTATCTATTGGCTAATAACCTTTCCACTGCTGACACTAGTATCAACCTTGAGTTCTGTTTATCAAAGAAGCTTAGTTCTTACAGACACGCACGCATAAGAGTTAAAACTAGATTGTGCAAGTAACATTTTCCTGATGCTAACAGCAGCAGCAATTTCTCACCTGCTGTAGTCATGCTGGTTACTCCAGAATGCAGTCACCTTTAATAGAGCATTTGTGTGCAACATTTGATGTTGTACACTTTTGTAGGCACCAGGTACTGTACCTGCACGGCATCTGGACAGTTCACGTGTTTGTGCACCTATGATACGTCAGAGTAGAACTTACCATGGCTTTGTACCATAAATCCCGTGCAGGATTTCACGTGTTATGCCCAAACAGAAAAGACACTGAATGAACTTCTACAGGTCAACACGTGGAAAAATAAATCATGTAGTGTTTAATGACATAAGGGAGTTCACTATGTATACCTTAGAAGTAGCAGGTCAAAGAAATACACGAAAAATACTTAAAATGCAGCGTATCTCCTCTAAAAGTGTAATCGAGATAAGCCTGTAGATCACGTCAACTACCTCCGACTACCTCCAAACTCTGCTCTCAGATGACAGCTGCTATAAATCTTAGCAGTATGTATGTAAGATGCTGACATTTATTCAGTGTGCACAGGTAGGGGTTCAGTGTCTTCATGCAAAACAATGACATGATGTATGTGCTGTTGGAGGGATCAAAACAGTGATATTTTAAACACAAGAAAGTCTCTATAATCACTAGGTCAAATATGCATATTATCACATACGTATATAGGTAACAGATTGGATGATACAGAAAATAAGGGTAAAATAAAATTAAAACTTTGATATGTTGATTTTGAGATAAATATTGGGTACAGTTATACTGTTAGAAATGTAAGGTTGGCAGGTGGACACAAGCGGTTTGGGATATTCTTGGGACAGTGTGTATCAGAGGAGGCCGATGTCTGTCAGCAACCGCTGCGGGCCAACAGTAAGCAGTTAGAAGAACTGCAGTAAAGTGAATTAGCCAAACCACGTTGGGAGGAAAAAGTAGGAAACAAGCAATAAGGTTGTGGTTTGGTGTGTAAACATGGGTTAAATAAAAGATGATAAAGACATATAACTGAGGGTCCTAAGGCAAATAAAATGTGCATACTATAGATATTATTTTCTCAATAAATATCTATATCTTTAGCTTACAAATTACACAAATCAACCATTGATGCTTTTTACAAATACAGTAATTTATCGAGAAGATGAAGGGAAGACTGATTGAGGATTGTACAGTATATGTCTATCCTTATATACCTCTGAAAGCAGGGTGCCATTAGAAAATGATAAATCCCCCATTCCAATCCATCCCACCAGGGGCCCTAACTTGTTGCACGCCTGAACACAAGCTTCTGCTGTGACGTGGATAAATGTACTCACTCTCTGAAAATATGAGAACGCTCAGAAGGGCCCATGGGGCCAAAAAAGAGTAGGGCCGAGGTGCCTGCTGCAGCCAAAGCATTAAGCTATGATTTACACCCTCGTGGCTCGCCGTCTGTCCTCTCCATAGAGACATAGTCAGCGCTGGGTCACAGGACTTCAAAGAATAACATTTGGTTTTCCTAACCTCTCTAATGCACACAATTTCATGGAACCTTAAAGCGCCGTGTTCAGGCCAAGTAACCCCTCACACACACACACACACACACACACACACACACACGCGCGCCTCAGCTCCATTCCTTCTGCAGGGAGGGTTAGATGAATAGAACAGAGCATGAGAGTGAGCGTGCAGCGCATCCTGCTGGTGTGGGTCATCTGGGACAAAGTACAAGAAACACTAAAACACAGGGTAATAAAAGTGTTCCTTCCTCCAAAGTCAGACATGGTGGTGAATGTGACTGAGTGGCGTGAGCAGCGTGTGTACATGTGCATGTGTGTATGTTTATAGAGAAGATTTGGTACCTCTCATGTAATAGCAGTCGCCAGACTCCAGTGGCAGCATCAGGCCAGGTGTGTGGATGTCCCAGGCTACCTTGAGCCCAATCCTCCAGCATGCCTTCTCACCACTGCCTCCCTCACTGCTCTCACCTGTCAGTTACACACAGCCCAACTCACTGTAACATTTGCATTTTACATTTATATTCAGGCTTTTTGGTATGACAGTTTCACCCAGTGTAAGTTTAAGCGTAATTGCGTTATGCTTAAACTTAAATTCCTCACATTTGTATGGAAAAAACGTGTTTTATCACATTGTAAAGACGGGGATTTAACATGATATTTATTTTAACCACTTTTTCCTAGTACTAGTGAAATCAGCACGCTAAAACACCTTAACAATCAGCAGAGATGTTGCCCAAAAATGTAATAAATAAAATAACATAAAGGGTTACCACTTTACATAGTATGGAGTGCAATGATTAAATCCATACCACCCAAACAACAGATGTAAGATGTAAGCCTTTGTCTCCAGAAAGTAAGAATCACTTAACAGCAGAGCAAGGATGATACGTGTTTCTGTGATCATATTGGCTGTTAGCACAGGATCTTTATGCTATCATTATGCTGTGCAAGAGGAAGTAGTTGGATAAAAGCCCTTGATGTTATTTAGTGAGTGTGTGTTATTGGACAGTAGGTATCCTATGATATTCCTGTTTCTGAGACCATTCACTGTACCCACCTCCCCTGCTCTTCTGTCTCCTTCCATTCTTACATGGCGTACTAAGAAAACAAGATTTGGCTTGGCTGGCCAACACCCTTCAGAAAAATCAATACTAAAGTCTTTCCGCGCCTCTCTGCCCCACAGCTGCCTTTTCCTTTGCTCAGCACGGATAAATAGTAACTTAATTTCCAGCCATTGTGCTCTGAAAGCCAGCTAATGACAGCACTCCCCAAGGCCTCAGGAATGGTGGAAGATCATCCGCCGTGCCGGAAAACGCTCAGTCGTGGCAGATTCCTTTGGATCGGGGCAGCTGGGAAAAACACTCAGAACACTTCTCTGGCTGAAGTGAAAAACAAGGTGAGGCTGCTAAAAGAGAGGGGGGGGAGGCCTCTCAAAGAAAATAGGTGTCATGCAAAACATCTAGCCTCTACACATCTAAGCTATTTAATGTGTTTCTTTCTTCTCAGGGGGCCGTAAGAAACGTGAACTTATTGTAAAAGTGCGACATTCCTCAAGGTAACAATTTCATTAGGCTGGCTTCGGAAGTCCTCAGAGGCAGCCACCGGAATATAGCTCCATGGCGCTCGGTTCAGACTTTCTTCTCTAAAGTCTGGAGCTGTGGGGGTCATTCGGGACTAGAGACACAGCTGCAAAGCGCGGCAAGGTGTTGTGCCATTGAGTTTGAAGCCCGTGTTCGCAGGGTTAAGGTTGAAACGGCCGAGAGCACATCATTGAATCAGACCGCTGGAGCAGGTGTTTCTGGTTAAGAAACCCCAATGAAGAAAGCCCAGCTATAAAATGTGCTGGAATGTCAGAGCAGTGGGCATTGCACCTGTATGGTTCTGTAAAATTACAATTTCAAGACACATGTGCAGACTGTGTAGTAACAGCACAGTACATGTACTGTATGTTTGCTACATCGACTACAGCTGCACCTTTATCTCCCTTCACAACAGGAAATCACATTTTGCTCTCCTTCCAGCCTTTGGAAGGAATGATCTCTTGAGTGGACTTTAGATTTCAATTCTGCAATCATATTTTATACTATGCAATCTTTGTTTCAAATTGTAAACAAGAAGACGTACAAACTACCAATTTCTAGCAAGGAGCCAAATTTAAATAAAACATTTCTGATATGGTGGAACTGTCTTCTATAGCCGTTTTGCATTATGCTCTAGAAAGCAAAGAGATTCTCTATCGACTCAATCAGCAAATACTATCAGCTCTTGAAAGAGTGCACTTTCCATAATTAGGAGACATGGTATTATCCATACAGTACAGTCTAGGAACACTTATCAAAGCAGGGCTCATTATTCCATATCAGATAATTGCACATCGATCATTTCTTGGGGAAATGATTTAGATGAGATGCAATGTGTGTGATAAGGCCTGTTTGTTAGACTGCGCCATTGAGCACATGTTAAGAGCTCAGATCCAAATGTCTGTGATCTCCCAACGCACGTCGGCGATAAGGCTGTCTACAGCAAGCCAGTGATGACATTTGATAATGCCCTGACACTATCACATAGATGGATCTGATGGTTGCCTCACCAGAGGCCATGTCTACAGCTGCTACAGCACTGCTGTAGGGCCATAATGCACAAGGTTAGCTGCATCTGATCCGCCATAAAGCAACTGAGATAAGGTGATGGGATATTGAAGTCAAAGAGAAAAAGGAATCTTAATTTCAGAAAAAAACATGCCAAAAGACTTGATTTACATACATTTAAATTAAATATTATCCTAAGGCTGTATTTAAACCAAATCAGGCAAAAGGTTTGAAACAGAATCAACATTTGGAGAAACGCAACCAACGTTGCGGTGGCCATTCATGCTGGTGTTCAAACCAGAAGACTCCCAGGTGAAGAAGAACTTTATTTACCATGTGGCATTGCAGCATTCCACTGTTTAATGAGCAACCGTGATAATGGAAGACAGACTGAGCGATCAGCTGTTCAACCCTGCCACAAGGGAGCAAAGACGTTAATCGGCGTGCAGTTGCTTGGCATTGTATTGCTCTTCAAGTTGGGTTTGCTGGTTAGTATTTCTACTTGTGCTACAATCAGCATGGCCACGTAGTGACACACCCACACCGCCGCACAACCCTGTGTTCATCGCCGCCACGCCTGATTTGGTCTGAATACAGCCTGAGTGTTAAATCTACAGATCTCAGCAATAGTTATCCAATTAGCACAGTTAAGATGGGTAACCGATTTTATGTTCGAGTCTTACCTTTGTCATCGTGACAGCTATAGCTGTAAACAGCCACTGGCGAATGAGTGATGAGGTTCTCATCGTGGTGCCACCCTACCGCCATTTTCCCCATGCCATAGTAAGGCTCCTCCTTGAGCTGGCTCATAGCTGCTGGGTCCATGTAGTTGAGCAAAGTGACATTGAACTTGACCGGGCCTGTGCATGCCTGTGGAGGACTCGGCTGGGAACAGCCCTGCTCGCTTGCCTGTGCCTCCTTGTTCTCAATGTGGTAATCTGACAAGCTGTGCTTGATTTGAGGTTTCTTCTGGGTCCCCAGGCCCACAGGTTCAGTCTCTGTGCTACAGATGGCCTTAGGTGCCCAGCCAGGGAATTTAGCATCACCGTGTTCCGAGCCGGCTGCGACACTTAGTTTGACCTGGGAGGACTCTCCCTCCTCACTGCTGTGTTTGGACTCAGTCTCCCATTCTCCTTCTTGTTTTGACCCAGAGCAGCCTTCTTCACTGTGTTTCGACTCAATGTCCCACTCCTCGCTGTGCTTGGATTCTGTGTCCCCCTCCTCACTTTGTCGGGACTCAGAGTCCCCTCCTTCACTATTCTTGGAGTCTTCACTGTGCTTAGACTCTGTGTCCCCCTCTTCACCCTGTTTGACCTCTGTCCCCCCCTTCACACATTGTGTTAGCCTGTCTCCTTCCTTCAGCTGAGACACATCAGAGCAGAAGAAGGTGTTAAGCTCCCACAATGCCTTGCAAGCAGCCCTAAAGTCAGGGTCGCAACAGTTTTGTCCTTTGACCTCAGTGTCCTCACTGTGCCAGGGGATGGCAAAGAGCCGTGTGTCCAGATAGCGATAGGTGTGGCCCGGCTCACCCAGCAGAGCCCGTGACACTGCGGTGAACACATCTCGCTCGCGGACGCGAACCAAGTCCCTCAGGAGGCAGCCCTTCCTTCTCAGCGTGAGCAGAGCTGCCTGCACCCGACCATGGAGCTCAGCAGGCAGCGAGCAAGACCTTCTCAGGACCAGGCCAGTGTAACTGGAGTCCCACTTAGAAACACAAGATATTCTTATCACAACTGATCATGACATACAAAACCTGCATTACAATCTTATTTGCCAAACAAATTTTCTCTCTCAGATCTTTAACCGAATATTACAGGGTACAGGGCTGTCACAGCAGGTTACAGTAGGCAAAAGGCTGCCGTTTACAGTAGAGGCCTAAGCCTCATCAGTATTATCTGGAAGTGTGTCTGGCTCACCAGTTGCTGAAAGCCCTGATCTGAAGGTCCCAGGAAGGGGATCTTCTGGTTTCCCAACTCATGCAGTAGCCTCCGCCTCTGTGGAACACAACACAGTAAAATACGCTGATAAGTAGCAGCAGGAATCTTCTGTATACAACGATTGTGGGTTGTTGTTGTTTTGTTTTTTTTTTACTAACTCAAGTTGGTGTCTAAGTTATCAGTTACCTCAGCTTTAATTTTTGACTCAAAATATATTCAGGGTATGACTTTTTTTTTCTTAAATGTGGCTTTAGATGGTCTGGGTGGCAAAATGTACATGACTGGGATGAGAATCTGCACAAAAAGACAGAGCTTGTATGACACAAATCTATGATGGCCCTGTATGCCTTACATAAGTATATTCCTTCGAAACACAGAAAGGAACAAAAAACCTTTTAACCAATGAACTCCTAGAGTCTGGCCCTGCTGCCACGTCCACTGTGGCACTTCATTTTCAAGTACTGACCTCTTTGGATATAAAACTGCCGTTTCATGGCGGGGACACAGCATTGGGTGACCTGAATACATTTCCAACCCTCTTACATTGCCTCCAAATAAATATATTCTTTAGAAATAAACTTCTTTCAAAAAAACAAAAAGGTCACATAGCGGAGTATAGGCACTAACAGGAATAAACTGCTAAACTAAAGTCAAATCATACAAGCAAGAATCACCAGGTGTTTGAGGATCAAATTAATAAATACATTTTAACAAATGATGCTTTCAACCCTGTCTTGAGATATCACAGGAACCTGGCAAACAGTCATTTTCACTGACGTCTCACAAATTTTATGATTTTGTGAAGGCTGCCGTGGGGTTCCTCGTAACCTTATAAAAGATGCCCTGTGCCATACAGCGCTCCTCCAATAAAAGTGTCAACCCAGTGGAGGGATCAAAGTACATTTCATTGGGACACATTCCATTGTGGCCTGTAAATCCAACGGCAACTGGCATAAAAACTATATGCCCAAATAAATTTCACAACTATTTCCCCACCCTGCCTATTCTTCCCCTGCGGTATGTGTTTCGGGTGAAGGTATGTGGGTTCAGAAACTCATTCATTCCCCACAGGTGCACACACACACACACACACACACACACACACACACACACACACACACACACACAGCCTCTGCGTGGTGTCTCAGCAGCAGGTGGAAGGGGAAATGTCACCGACATGTCTGTCTTTTTACATCTTGAAAGGTTTTGCATGAATGGCCTGTGCATCAACCACCAAGAGGTTGCGATAATTTAAGGAGAACAGACCCTGTGTATATTTCCGAGACATTTACAACAAGAGTCTCCCATTTCTTCCGCCCTAATAATGCCAAAGACCTCATGTGGCACGCTACAGGGAATATGGGAACCGGCTGCCAAAATATGTCCTGACATTAAGAGTGAAATAAAATGTCCTGTTAATAACATTAAGGCGCAAGTGTAAAGAAATGTGTGTCCTGACTCGAAAGGCAAGGCAAGCGGGTTATGTGCATTAAAGACAGGAGGGAGGAAAAACACATCCCAATGACGGAAGCGGAAGAAATGGGAGGGCATCAGATCTGAAGCAGTTTGGTGAATTTACCTTCAGGGCTGAAGCTTTACCTTAGGCTAAACAACACAACACCTGCTGAAAGTTTTCTTAAAGGATGCACATGAGTGTACAGGCCTTTTTTTGTTTTGTTTGTTTGTTATTCTGGAACAAACAAAAACAGACTTGGAGACAGTTGGAATCTAAAAAACAAAACAACATGCACTATTCATGGCCAGACTGCATTCAAAGGCCGTTGGAAGAAATTGACAACCTGACACACATTCATTGGTGTCAAATCCTAACTCATGACAGAAGCTCAAGATATCAAGGTGAGGCTCTGGGCTAGTGTTGTATGCATCTGTGTGTATCCGTGTGTGTGTGTGTGTTTTGTTTTTTTGTCTGTATGCTGCTGTGAGCCTGTACATATCCATATCCTGGCATCCATCCACCGTAGATGGGCGCACATAAGTAAAATCATTACATTTTAGTCACAAACCACTTCTGTGTACACAAGCACAAAAGTGTGCTTTCATGCTGTGTGTGTGTGTGTGTAAGGATCCAATAGATACACACACTGTACATGCCCATCCTAAAAAAAAAAAAAAAAAAAAAAAACCCTTTTTTTTTTTTAAATGTGCAGCCGGGTAGCGAGCGCGATACCTCAACCCCAGTCGCACACAACCAGGGCTGTCACACACATGTCAAATACATCAAGCTACTCAGAAATTCCACAGAAAAAAGAAAGACAAGAAGTTACCGGAGCCCTCTGAAGCAGATGGAGTCTCTCAGTATCAGAGGACTGCTGTGTCTGTCTTCCCGTCTCTGTCTCTGCACCTGATTCTGGAAGGAAAAGCCACGAGGCCCAAAAAAAAAAATAATTTTTTAAAAAGTTTCCACTCAGACCCGAGAACGAGATTACCAATCCGATAATAACACGGATGCTTCACGGTTAGCCATGCCAACCGTCTGCGCTGAGTGATATATCTGATGCTTTTTTTTTTTTTTAATCTCTCTCTTCCTTGATGGGATTATTCCCTCAGCCGGACTGTTTATCACAGGAAAACATATTAGGTAGAATAGAACTCAATTGGCTTGCTTTCATCTTGGCCTATAAGAGATATCAAACTGTGTACCATATATTTATTAATTTCATTCATTCCCCATCTGTGACACTTCAACGGGCACTTTCTTCAAAGCGTTCTTTGCAGAGTAGATTAATGTCCAGCGCTTAGCATCAATAGCTCAAAAAAGCCAGATAACTCCGCTGCTGCGGGGATAAAAACACATCCAGTCTGACTTGTACCTGCCCCAGAGGGTCCACTGGAACATACTGTCTGTTGTACGACTGCTGGAGGGCGACACACGAGTCCCACTGGACTTAATCATCATCATACACTGTAGATAAAAGCTACAATGTAGAGTAAGCCCTGAAGATGGCTTGATAGGTCACACTTTTTGGTTAGTCTACTGTCCACCCTGGCTGACATCTATATTTTCTTATGCTCAATGTGAGGCAAGAGGTATAGCGTAATTCCCTCAAGGCCTCCAGCCAAAGGAGGGCAGCACTTTCTCTTTTGACGCAGGTGCTTCAGAGTGCAGGCAGACAGAAAACCTTGCATCTCCAACAGGATGAGAGATGAGCTGTGTAATGGAGCTCCGTGTTTAAACAGCAAGCCATTTATACTTGTGTGACACCCATTTCAGACTGAAACTGGCTCTCTTCTGCAAAAGTGATGGTGAGTCAACAGTTTTGACAAGTGGGCTGTAAAAGTCGGGACTCAAACAGACAGACTACCCATGTACATCAAAGGAGCTTCCGGCGCGGGTCCATTTGACACCGGATCGCTGAATGTCGGGAGCTTGTGTGAGGCAACACACGGCGTAGAGAAGGGCAGGCAGTGCCCACCTCCACCAGAGCATTTGCTTTTGCTAAAGACTGTAGGAGCCTTGAATTCAGCTTTGAACTTGAAAATAACTGATTCACGAAAACACTTGAATCAAAAGACCCAAGGCTCTTCAGCAAACCATAGTCAAGTTTGTTCCATAAAGGTCTCCATAGCTCGAGGGCTACCTCATCTTCAGGGTACGCCACTAACTTGAAGTGCGGTGAGATAACACAGCACCTAGGTGCCACCACGCACAAATACCTTCACAAGCACACACATACACGACCACACATGAGAGGTTCGACTGTTGTTGCACCGCTTCTTGCTGCAGAATATTATCAGTTGTACCACCATATCTATCTAAAAATACAGTACGTCCATCATACCTAATACACAAACTGAAAAACAGCGGCTCCAGTACCTGCTGCAATGTCAAGTATTTTCACAGATTATGCTTCTTTACTGCATGCATGCCACACTGGAATTAACAAAAATTAACCAGTTCTCACTTCTGAAATTTTGTTTACAGCCAAGTTTGGTGACTCAGTGTGTGACGGCTAACTGGGCAGACTGGTCAATGGCTAACTGGAATGTGTGGGAGTTGACGCGGGGGCGTTTGTAATGTGTAACTCCATGTCTCCACACACTCCTGCTCAAGACCGGCCCATGGATATGAATTGGACTGTGAGAGCCAGAGGTCAATTTAGGGGGATGTTGCCAGAAACGTTTTTAAAAGTTGTCTTTCAGGTACTTTTCTGCTGATATCCACTTTTTCCTGCATAATCTGTATTATCCTGAGATGTACTTACAGATTCAATTTGGCATGTAGTTCTGTAGGTCACATTCAGCCTAGCCTGCATTCGCAAATCATGTTTAATGCAAGGTCGTCCATCCAAGCTCGTGCACAGAGTCAACCGGTTGGGACCTGTCTATGTCATGAAAGTTATATGAAAAAAAGAAACAGTGTTTCTTCAGTCTCCCTCATGTCCCCTGGACCACAAACTATGTAGCCACGAGGCCACACCTCCTACAGTCCCCTCACTGCATTTTTAAAATGTGCTGGGAGAGAGGGTTCTAGCTGTACCGAGGGCAGAGCTGCACTTTGAATTCAGAGACTCTTTTGTGTTTTGTTTTTTTTCCCCATTCTAAATGGAAATATAATAAATATGCAAAGAAATAACTGCATATTTGTTCAAATGTATGACGTGAACATTCTGTATATATATATATGGTCAGACACGTTCAGCAGAGACAGTGTTCAGTGGAGGTCCACAGGTGTGGTAAGTGATGACAAATGGCAGACAGGCTGGCTCTGGCCTGTTAATTGTTGTTGGAGGCTGAGGGCTGCGCTGTTCATTTCACCTCGCGACAGGTCGGCGGGGGACGTGATCATTAATATTAGAACATTTCCATCCATCTACCTGAACAAGAGGCCAGTCATTTAAAGGGGCTGGCGTTGAGCAGACCTTTCACGCCCTGTTTATAACACTGATCTAAGCACATTACCAGAGCTGCGGGGGACCACTGCCAGTCATTAATTAGACTCACACACATACACACAATGTGACCACCTTTATTGGTGCCCAGGACACGTGCGAGATAAGGTACACCAACACACACCCGGCGTGCCATTTTAACTAAACATCAAAAGTCCGATCCAATTTTCTCTTTGTGAGCCATGTGTACACTTTCCCCCTCTCTCTCTCACACACACACACATATACTTAAAGCTACTGATCCAGTCATCCCAGGGTACGTGTAATTCTGTCAGGTGGAGAGTATGTGTGCATGCGTGTCAGAGAGAAAGAGATGAAGGAAAGAAGTACCGGACCTCATCTGTTTTTTGAACCCTCCATCTCTCTCACTGCACCTGACAGGCTTACAGAGAGACCCCAGGTTTCCAGATCAATCATTCAAAAGTATTTACAAATGCACAAAAGCCAGATGCCGACAGGTTGGCACATGGCCACTCTGTTTAAGTGCTTTTCAATGTGTCTGTGGTGTCAACATCTATTTCACACTTATCTACACCTCAAAGGGTGGAGGGGGGGGGTAGAAGATGTTTGTGTGACCTTTAGCAAGTGTCAAATCTGGAGAAAAGGAAAAGAAGAAGGCAAAAGAAGAGAAAGACCGGAGGGTGGTATAAGAGATCTGTCAATGTGTGCCTTACATAACCTTTTTATTTATCCGGGAGAGATTGACTGAGCATTCTCTTTATCAGAAACATACTAGCGGCTTCACACTCCCATACCTACACAATTTCACACACAGGAGCTGCCCAGCACATCTAAAGGTTTCTAGTGGACTATAAAAAGTTTCTCTGCTCTTTGCTGGGGGAACATGGGGTTCAACTTCCTTTCAAGGGCATCTTGAGCTGTACACCCAGGGTGGGATTCGAACCAGCAGCCTTGTCGTCACAAAAGCCATATGCATGAACTCTTGGCTGCCACCGCCGTTTGCCATTTTGCCTTAATTGTTCGTTTGCGGCCGGGCCATAATGTTTCCATTAAGATTATGTCGATCGAGGAAAGCTTTTTAGCTTTCACCTTCAAATTACAACGTGCTTCCATGAGGTCAGCTCTTTTCCACGTGGAATGGCCAGTTTTAATGCAGACACAGTCCCTTGGTATTCAGGCAGGGTCCAGTTCGGTGAGGGGAAAGCCAGGGGAAAGAGTGAGAAAACGAGGAAGGGAGCGGGATGGAGGGGAGGAGCGAGAACAGAAGAAGGGGTGCGTTGATTGAAAGACTGTGATTAGCAGTTTTCAGCGCGGCACTGGGGGCCACTGAGTTGTTCTAACAGGGTTGTCGCATCTCGAGGTGCAGTCAAGGAGAAGTCACTGCTTTAGAAAGCTCCCTCGATTTCTCAATTTCCCCCCGCCCTCCTCCCTCGTTCGCTCCCACTGCCCAGCCACACTTTTCCTGCCCCTCTAAAAAAATCAATATGGCTGTGCAAAGTGCAGCTTGGCCCAGGGGGAGGGCCAGCTAGCTAGATGCGGAGCCTAAATGGAGGACAAGAGGCGTCCTCCAGGCCTGTCCCACAGGCGGTGTCAAGGACAGACCTGAGGACCAGAGGACTGAGGCCACCAGATTGCCCTTCCCCTCTGCAACTTGCCTTCTTTCGCTCTCTCGCTGCAGCCCGGGCTCGGCTTGCTCAGCGGGGCTAAAGAGATCGATAAGCAGGTGGAGCGTTTAAAATCCCCAAATCAGGAGGCTGACGTTACGCTCCTCAGAGCCCAGTAGACCAACACAGAGCAGCTGGATGGATGGGTGGATGGATGAGTGGGTGAATGGTGGTCGCACCTAGTCACTGAAAGGTTTGTGATTTGTGACAATAAACAATTCAATAGCACTCAGACTCTACGCACACACTGCCATTGTCTCAACATGTCACAGATCAGTAGCACCCCGGCAGGTCAGGCAGCTTTAGACCAACACACACAATGGTACTGTATCTCACTCTAAGGCAGTACCTATATTGCTGCAGCAGTGATAAAATCAAGCATCCAAAATGGCCTAAAAAAAAACAAGCTAGAAAACTGGCATATGTACTGTCATTGTCAACAGCAGTGTTCCTCATTTCCATACAGCAGGCTTGACGAAGAAGCGCGTACATGACGTGGATGTAGTGTGGAAGGAGGATTTCAGTCCCGCCGCGTGTCTCCGTGTGTGAGTGACTGATCACAGTAGAAGTGGCTTGTGTCGCTAATCCAGTACCACTGTTAGACAGTGCAAAGACCCGGCTCTGTGTATGCAGCACGGGTTGATCAAACCCATCATGTGACAAGCAACCTCTTCAAATGACGATGATTTCCCAGCTCGTTGTCCTTCTGGCGCCACATTAGATCAGCGCCTGACACTGCCGAGGCTGGTACTTCATGTGGGATAAAGATGATGTGCAATCCGACCGGAGGGGTTGGGAGTCAAGGGTAAACGAGGGGCTAAGACAGAGGTACTGTGCCAGATTGGCTGACAGCTGTGACAATTATCATGTGCTATACTATAACCTTATGCTAAACATAGGATTTGATACAGTATGTTGCTTGACAAAACACTTCAAGGATATTTTACCATCATCGCATAGAATTAGCAATTTTGTGCGGAAAAAAGTATCAGAAGATTATACTGTTCATACAATAGAGAGGATCCTCCTGTCTGCTTCAATTTTTCCAAGAGCAGACTTGAGTAGCCTAACCATGAAACTGTGACTAGCTGTTTTACTTTGCAGCTATTAACTATATCATGTTTTCTTCTAAAGACAACTAGACAGACAACCTCAAATTATTTGTTGAAACTGAATTTTGACTATGGAATTATTAACAAGCTAGAGCAGTGGCCTCAATTTAAATGCTGACAAACACCTAAGACATTAAAAATAACATATAGTGCCAAACAGATGTGGACTGAACATCTAGGACAGGTCTAATTCCATCTCATGTTGTCTTTGACCCAGATAAACTGGCATTATGATGCGACCTCAGATTAAAATTGAATTAAGGACCAAATATAATTTGTGGCTGTTTACAGTCTTCCTGGACTCCTGAATCAAATACGTTTGCGATAATGGCATTAGCCAAATCCTGAAGTATAGCAGACGGCACTTGTCTTGCATGAGAAGCCACCTCAATTTCGTTATTTATTTTTCCCCTCACTCATTCTGAACAAAGGAAAATATTCTACCAGGAATTGAATAGCCTAATCCTCTTTTCACTCTTCCCAGTAGCTTGAACGGTGACAGATTAACATCCTGGAGGTTTACAAACCAAGCCACTCGAAAATGTCATTGCTGGTGCCACATTGCATGCATGTGTTTAAATTGAGGGTTAATATTAAAGCTTAGAATATCCACATCGTGCACTCAAGTAAGGAGGGATGTGGCCAGCTTGGGCCAGACCCAAGACAATTAAGCCTGGGCAGGAGGGACTATCAGGGAGTCGCAAGCTCTCCCAAAGCCTCGCTAGCCGCCATAGTTACTGTTCACTTCTGCTAATTATTACAGCCAATCAGAGGGGTTAACGGGGCGGAGCCTGGCCAGACCATGTTCTGGGGCATTTAACTGCTGGCAGGAACGGAGGTGAATGCATTACACACTGCCCTCATGCAATAAAAATAAAACACCCTGACATCTGAGGTGTACTTAGCACAGAGAGGAGGGGGGGAAGCGGGGGGGGAGGCAAGAAAGGAGGGAGGGTGGTGTGGGGTGAAGGGGAGAGCATCTGATAACATGATGTCCAAGTGCCACCTAGTGACAACTTTCCAGCTTCTCTGGTCCTTAAGGCTCCAGGGCATCAGGACGAGGGGTGTGGGGGGATGCAGGTGAAGCGACCCAGGACAGAGGGATTCAATATCAGTAGCATATTGTTCTATTCTTTCAAGGCCAGCTTGGCAAGCACCAACCATCCAGGTTTGAGCAAGTCAAATTTCAGCATGCAGTCAAACGATGGCATTTGAACCACTTTACATCTCGTTTCCAAAACCCAATCAAGCAGAAACTCAGTGCACCCCGCTGACTGTTCCGATGGGGGAGCAGGCCTGTAACACTGCACTGGTATGCGTGCTGGTCCTGGGCTCCTAGGTCCCCTCCCCTCATTAACCCAGGTATAAATCACACTCTGCCAGTGCCCAGAGGTGAGAGGGATGAGAGTGGAGGTGAGCTTGAAATAATGCTTATGTCACGGCGGGTCAGCCCTCCATTATGGACGTTTCAAAAACTATTAATCTTGCTTGTAGTCAGTGGCCTAGAAATAATTACTTCATCTAACCCATGTAATACAGCATGACCAGCAGTCGAGCCTGGCCAATTTGAGGCTGGGGAGGCAGGACGGTGGGGGGGGGGAGAAAGAGAGGGAGCCCACAAATTACCAGGCCCTGTCTCCTGCTACTGGGTGAATGATGTCCTGCTCACTTCAACTGTGGCCTTTTCCACTCTCAACACTGATTTAGATAGATACACGCAAACGCACGCTCTGAAAGGCAGATCATGTACAAGCGCTCATATGTAAGCACATTAATGCATGATTAAATGCACACACACTGTGCGCGGAACACCCAAATCTATTATTTATTATTTTAAACGAGGGCTGAAATCTATTTTAAAATTAGATCTCAAAAACTCACAAGTGCTAATACAGAATAAAATGTGTTTTAGTTAGCATGCAGAACTGCCAAAATATGCAAATAAAAAGGTTTGTCATCAGTCGGAAGCAATTTTAAAAGCCACGATATTACACACAGGTATTTAAAACCCAAAAACAGAGGAGCTACTGCAAACTCAGCCTCCATGAGCGTCACAGGGAGAAGGCTATGTATGGAGTGACATAAATAAATGCAGCTCTCCAGTGGCTGTCACAGCTGGCGTTGCAGGTGCAAATTTAATTAGTCAAGATGAAGTCTCCCTTGTTGTCTGAGAAGGGGGGAGGTCCTCACCATGCACGACTGTAAACACGCGCTATATCCTAATCAGGTGTCACCGCAGCGTTTGATCAGCCCGCGAAAACTTGTCACGAATCCCCGGCAGAGAGTGGGCCGAGGGGGAGAACAAAGGAAAAGAGCTGTCATGAGAGAACAGGGTGGTGGTGGTGATGGCAGCGGCGGTGGATGAAGAGAGTTTGCCCATTAGCAGTCTCTGTCGCCTATCTCTCTCTCCCACTCCCCTTAACGTCTCTCCTCCTCTTGTTTTCTTTCCTTTCTCTACGTGGCTACCTGCAGTACGCACCTTACTGTATCCCGTCGCAGCTCTGCGTCTGTGGAAATCTCCACCGCAGCTGTCACACTGGTGCTTCGCAACCGCCAACAACACTTGCAAAAGAAAACCCCAAAGTAGTACACTACTTTTCTTTGCCTCCCCCAAAAAAAAAAAAATACACCCACGCATGTACAGGGGATACAAGCTGCACTCGTTTTGTTTTTATCAAGCACCGGTCTAAGTAGCTGGGTCCTCCCGAAAAAGCCTGGAGAACTAGAGGCAGACATGGTGTTCTCCTCCCGCCCAGCGCCTCCAGGCTGCATTGAGGCAGTGCAGTGCCATTAGATACTGTTTACCTTTCAGTTTGGGTGATATTGAATACATTAGCCAATTGAACCTCGTAAGAAACACAGGCAAGTGACAAGGCCCAATCGTCTTAGCGACTACCATGGTAACTGAGATTACAGGCTAACAAAGAGCAGACAGGGGGAAAAAATATTTAAAACCCAAATAGTGATACATAAATTAATTAAAGGACAAAAAAACAAGTGGAGAATTAAAGTTGGAACATCTGTCAGCGACTTAGCTTCCCAACGTAATACCAGTGTTAGAACATTTAAACCCTTGAAGTTAATGATCCCCTCTTTAATTGACAGTCAAGGAAAAGTGGCTGCGGCAGCATCCTGCCGAGACGCAGATAAGAGACCCCCCCCCCTCCCCAAAATAAAATAAAAAACAGTTTAAAGAACCTTGGCACTAATCCCTATTGTCATCCCAGCGCAGCAGAAGGACTTACAAACACAGATAACGCCGCCGAAGCTGTCTATTTCTCAGGAGTTGTGGGGACAGCCGAGCCGCAGTGCGCCTCGAATCAGTCACTCAGATTAGCCCAATCCCTCTGTGCTGTCAGTCAGCCGAGACAGTAGCCTGTCACCGCATTTACATGAGTCCATCTCACATGTGACGATGCCCCCTATATATGACAAATGCTGCGAGGAAGGGGTCCACTCGCTCACAGATAGCGGGTGTACAGTGCAGCAGACAGGCTGTTGTTGGATTAAGCTCATGGTGTGCGCTGTGCTCGTGTCTTCACTGACACTCCAATAACAAGTTTAAGGAGTTTAACCATTGCTGTTTTTCCATAGTGGAGTGATGTCAGATGAAACACACACCTACACTGAGAAACACACACACACACACACACACACACACAGAAGGATAAACTTCAAAAAACTTGGAAGGACAGAATGATTGTTGGATGAAAACCACAAGCTTACCTACTGCATGTCTACCCCAAAGTTGGCTTCAAGCATGACTTTAATCCACCTACTACGTCACTTAACATGATGAAGCTCACAGAATAGAATGAAAAAACACATACAACTAAGTACATCCTATACAAAACATCTGGATCAGTCTCCATCGTGAATTAACACGGATATGTATGACAAAACAATCTAGATAAGACACCATCTTTGGGGCGTCAAATTAATAAGGGATTAGTTCCTGCCGAGGATGAGTTTGTACATTGAAATGAATGTGTGGTACTTGACGGCACCTGAGAGCTCACAGTGTGCTGACTGCTTTTTATGCTTCTGTGGCTCACTCCACTTCAAACAGTCCCGCAACAAATGACAGTGGATGCCCTCTACATAACAGGGCCAGGGCAAGCATGACACAGGGGTTGACAACTGAACCCTCAAACTCCCTAACCCCTAGCCCTTCCGTGGCACATGCACACGCACACACAAATAGCCCCAAATACAGCCCTGACATGACCGCTCGGCAGCCCTTCCTAAGCCCTCCTTGTGTTTTTTTTCTCTCCATCTCACTGGAGACAACCCTCAATTCAGGACCGTTTTAGCCAGGCAAGTGGATGTGACCCGCTGCCCCCCAGTCAGGCTCATCTGAATAAACAGGGCTGAAGGAACAGGCAGAGGAGGGAAAATCTGCCTACATTATGATACGAAGACAGAAGATGGGATTCAGCCAAGGGGCTCCTTTCTTTATGCACATTTGATCAAGTGCTTGACAGCGCCAGTGGATGGAATTACGGACTGTTGAACAAAAAGTTGTGGTGTGGGTGTAAGTGTGTGTGTGTGTGTGCGCGCAGTTCAGTCTGGACAGCTTGGTTTCCGTGGCCTGACAGTGTTAGGCTTGTGACAAGCCTGCCGCACCACACCACCACATATGAAGCGCAACCCGCCCACCAGCCTTCGCAGTCCATCACTCAGGACGGCCGAGGGAAGTGCCGTGAGAAGAGGTCAGACGTGGAGGAAAAGCGGGTGGGAGGAGAGAGGAGAAGAGGATAAGGAGGAAGGGCTGGTCAGGGGTTAAGTGTAGAGAAGACAGCGATGAAAGGCAACTGTCATGCACCAGTGCTCGCCCAGGAGCACCTGTCTCGAGAAGAACATGCAAAGAGTGCCGGTCACGTCCTGACAATACCCCCCCATGCACATAGATCAACCACACACACACACACACACACACACACACACACACACACACACAGGAAAGGGCTGATGCTCAACTGTTGGAAAGGCATTGCCTGTCTGACAGCATGCCAGTCAAGCTGTCGTTGGCTCCTTCGCATATGCAAGGAAACTGTTAGGCTGATGAAGAAAAAAACACACAGGGGGCTCGGAGGAAGAATCACTGAGACATGGACAGACTACCTGAAGTGAGCAGACACTTCTCTGAGACTTGATGCAGAGTAAATGCTGGAATGAGAAATACAAAAAGCTCCATGAAAGTGAATCCAGCATAACCTGGACACCTACTCCAGACTGGAAGTTGATGTGGTTAATGATTGATGCCTAGGACAGAAAAAAAAAAAAAAAAAAAA
>JAVQJF010119714.1:0-13626 GCA_036023855.1 Gadopsis marmoratus
CACACACACACACACACACACACACACACACACACACACACACACACACACACACACACACACACACACACACACACACACACACACAATCTGGCTTTGGCTCTGGAGCTTGCAACACAAACATGAACAAAGTAAAAGATGAAATCTCCAGTGTAGATGGTGATAAACTCTGTTAGCACTGTAATAGGCTACGCAGGTTTTTTTCCTCTTATTTGACCTTGTGATAAAAACATTGCCCCTAGCAGCTGACTGGTTACTTTCAAGGTTAGTGTGCACAACTGAGCTTTTAGGTGATTTCACCTTTTCATTTAATCTAAAATGATATTTCTTCCTAATGTGGGCATTTCACTCTAATTAATATGTCCAGCAAACGTATTAAAGCATCTAGGTATAACAATGTATACTAAGTGTGGCAGTGACATTCCTGGATTTTTCTCAAATTTGGTACAAGTAAATTACTTCCATTGCCTTCCTTGCAGCCCCTTTAGAAAGATGGTTCTTATAAATGTAAAAAGTGTAAGAAAATGTTATCTACTGAGCTTGCCGGTGATTTTACCTTGATATTTCACCACATTGGGTAGGTAGTGTAAAATGATTTATTTACCACTGACAAGCACAGCAGTGGCAAGCTGAAGCTGAAGGTTGCTGAACTCGGTTGATATGTGGCTGGCTGGTCCACATCCTCGGGCATACAGGGCACTGTTCAAATAGCGCCATCAACTTGCCTTCATACATAATAGATATCCTCATTTGGAAGGGGTTTCCCTAGCCCAGGTCCTGGACAAATGTAGACAAGGGTTTGTAAGTGAGGGGCAAATATAAATTAGCCATAGACAAGCTACACAGAAACACTCTGCCTTGGTTACTTAACAGTAACCAATGCAATATTATATCTGGCTTGACATTCATATGGTTAACTGCGGCTCAGCTGTCAAATAAATGCTATGTTGGTGTATAAAGTGAACAGACATTTCTTCTCAAGTCAAAATGACAGCTTTTTGTGCACTTGTACATGTCAGCAGCTATGGCACCATCAGTCACATCAGGATGGTGTCTCGAGTCATTATTCTGCATGGGTATTGAGCTTGCCACATGAATTCCTGATGACAGCTTACTTGTGTCACAGTTGACACTTGTATTTGGTTGCCTGAGTTGCTGTACACTGGAAACAAAGTGCATTATGATGCTTGCAATATGCTGATGTGTCACGCAGGAGCAGCCAAGTCAGTTGTTTTTGGGTCTGAACACTGATGATGGCTGTCTTGGTTTGTTTGGCAGGCCTCGGCCTGACATGTCCTCTCTCTCAGGTTCTCCGAGTGGGCCTGCCAGTATACAAAATGAATTGACAATGGTGTTCACAGATGCCATAACGTTAAAGCAAGAATAACAGCTGAAGACATCTACACTGAGTGGCAACTGCCTACAGTGATGTACTAAATTGCATTTTAACGTATTGTCTTTACTTAACTTTAATTGAAGTTTAATAGAAATCACTAGGTCTGTGACTACAGCATACAAGTAATGCTAATATTACGATCATTTTAGCTAACAAGCGTACATCTGTGCACATTGAGCTTTTTTGCTTGGACAAACTTCGCCTTCCACTGACGTCAGTTGACAGTGGATGGAGAGTGAACCCCAACATTTAAGTCACTCGTTATAATTGTTGAAGACATTTTGAAAAATAGAAACTCACCAGAGGTAAGGCAATCTTCTTAGCAAAAAAAAATAAATCGATGTCATATGGGGGTGTAAAACTACCAGAAAGTATGACTTATCGAAATGGAATGATTCCAGATGTTTTAAGTTTCACTCCAAAGTGCAGCATCAAGGACAGTCTGTGGCATTATTTGTGGCAGGATTGAGGAGGCTCATAGAACGCTATTAGTTTGGTGCCTCAATGGAAGATATGATAAGAGATAGACTGCTGTGGCATAAACGACGACCATATTCAGACAGATCATCTATATGAGGCAGATGACAAGCTCATGGCATAGGCTGTTAAAACGGGTGCAGCTGAGGTGCAGCAAACGGTGGATGTTAACACAATGCAGCCAGTGGCCTCGGCATGGCAACATGCCTTTACTACTGATGGATGTTTCCGATGTGGCAAGAAGCATGGCTTCACAACTTCCACAACTGTCACAAGCACGGCCACTTGGCCAGGAAATGCTATAGTGGGAAGCAGACAAGACAAATCAGAGGAAAAAAATGACCAGTATGCTAGAAAATGACAGAGTCCTGTCATACAGAGAGCAGATGGGGGGGGGGAGTTGCTGGGGAACTCCATCCCACAAAAATACGTAAGACTGTGCACCTATACTATCGATAGAGTGGGGGCGCTTGGCAAGATGCACATGTCAGTTACAAGGGGCAAGCAAAAAGGCTTACACTGTGTGTGGTTAAAGGGGAAGGCCCAAATGTGCTGAGGAGAAATTGGCTGAAGGCTATTAAGCTAGACCGAAGGGCCATTTTCACACTACAAATGGAGCTGCCTCAGGAATTGTTAACACAACATGCAGAAGAGTTCAAACATGACCACCTTAGCAGGGGCCAAAGCAAAGATATATGTGGACTCGGAGGACAAACCTCTGTACTTTAAATCCAGACCCCTATCATATGCCCTCAAAGAGAAACGTTGATATTGAGCTGTCCAAATTGGTGAAGGACGGCATTATCGAGCCTGTGACTTTTTCAGAGTGGGGCACTTCAAACTAACCAGTCCATCCCAGCACCACTACATCCATGTGAATGGGAGCAGGAAGATGAGGGACGAGAGCCTTGAAACAAAGTTGTCTAGGCGTCTGCTGAAATATAATCCCCTCTGACCACGCTGCTAATGAACCAGATAATCAACAAGCAGCTGCACCTGGTTTGTCCTTCATTGACTGGGAAGGTAGAACATTTTGAATCTAAAGAGAAGAACACTCAGTGACCAAGACAGATTTGTTTTTTATTATAAATAAATGATTAAATGTTTAAATAATGCCCACTCTATTCATTACAGCACACCAAAATACACGGTGATCAGTGTATTCTGTGTCTCAGATGTCTGTCTTGGTGTAGCAGCACTGTTAAAGCTCCATCATCACGGCTGACAAACGGTAATTTAATGCTACACACCTACGAACCTTTGAATGCCTTTGCCTTCAACCATTACTCTGCCTCCTGGGGCAAGGGAGTAATCTGTGAGCTATTAATGTTATGCATTGTGATACAAAGAACCTTTAGACATCCCTGTGCTATAAGTAGGTGGTAATAATAATCACCCCTACTACTGATTAGATCTGAAATGATAATAAAGTAGCAGAGGCGACGCTAAAGAAGTGGAGCAACTCTTGATATTGCTCATCAGGAAAAGTGACGTGAAGAAAGTAAAAGAGGTATTGATGACAGAGTGATGATGGATTCTTCTAATAAAATCTTTTATTTGATTTTAATCATGTAGACTAATATTTCTTTCATTCTCCATCTGTCTCAAGGTCTCTTTGTCAGATCAATCTCTGAGGAACATCAAATACAACAAGATCAAGCAGATGAAAAGGAAATCAGTGAGGAAGACAAAAAAACATTGATTTTTAATAGATTTAGCTCACTTCATATTTCATTTTATAGAATAAATACTCGTCATTTTTCTAAACCATTAAACCACCTAAAAACCCTTTTAATTAATATCGCTAGGTTTTCCAGCATGAGAAAGTGGAAAGGTGTTCACTTATGGTAGACACAAAAAAATGGTTTCACTGTATTTAGTACAGTTCTTAAGACATTAAGTGCTCCTCTGAATAATGGGTAAAGGAATCTAGGGAAAACAAGCGACAACATCGTTCTTGTTGCGTTTAAGACATACAGTATTTCCTTACACCTACTTACACACCAACAGGCATGGGTATAAAAGAACATTTCTTGGAAGAGAAGGAGGGTTTGCCCCAAAGTCATAATGCAAAAAGGCTGAATTCATCCAAGACGGCTGTAACAGCAGTACTGTTCTATGAAAGGAAATAATGATTTAAAGGCATTTTCACTCATAGTTTTTTATCGTATGTCACAACTGGCATCTTCCTTATGACAGTATTGATTATAATAATCAGCAAAGCATTCCATGTGATTTGCAATAACATAGTAAAAGTAGGCAATCTAATATGTTTACGCAAACATATTGCAGCACCCCTGCTACAGTATAGGCCTCCATGCACTCATCTGCAGTCAGTACCACTTTCCATTCCCGAGCCGGCAATTCTGCATTAACAATTCAGTGTGACCTATTGACGGCTTTTATGCCACAATGAAATATGAGTATGAGTCTTGATGAATTCCTCTCATGTGTGCAATGATTCAATGGCTTTTGTTTTATAGGAGTTTTATTGAATAGATTATGTAATGCTTTGCGCACTGCCCTGGTATGGTGACCAGTCTGATTTTAAAAACCAGACAAAATAAGATAGGTTGACAAAGCTGATTATGATGGCCAGTTACGTGATGCAGATAAAATAAGTGCAGCTTCGAAATATTAATTGAAGCATGTCATCAAAAAGGTTAGTTGGATCCTTGAATGCCCCAATCTTCCACTAAATAAAGACTCGACCTCCCTTCCAGTACATATCAGAAGGTTAGCTCTTTTGTTTAACATGTACTATAAGCACATTTATGTCAAAGAACTGTATTCTGCCCAGCACTTTACTTTGTATTTTACATCACATAGGGAGGCTGTGGTCCTAATCCTTCATTCTTTGCTTTTATTTATGTTTGTAGTCTTTTGTTTAATTTAAGTTTAGCTCTTTATTAGTTGTATGCTGTTATGTTACTCTGCCAGGCACTCATGTACTGTCTGTCTGATTAAAAATATAATTAAGATTGATGTGAAGAAGCAGTTTTAAAAATGTTGTTTTTAAGGTAAATGTCTACCTCAGTGTATACATGCTCCTTGCACCTTATACTGCATGATTCCAGGGCACACTGATGTTCCACATTGATATGTTCACACTGAACACTGGACAACCACAGGTGCTGTACTGTACACTCAATCTGAGACGACGCTCAGGCAGACATTCACAATGTTACACAAAGCCATCTGGGTTTGTGCACTTAAAACGTCTTCGAACAGGATAACTAATGTTGGACCTCTCATTAAGTCAACAGTTTACATTAACTTTTATATTATTCATGAAATTTACCCATTGAGACTGTTAAGATGTCTTAAGGCCAGTAAACAAACGATAGACTCACCTTCTTTATAGCTTAAATTTAAGTAACTGTGTCACTACTACCAGCAGAATTGCTTTGTGCAAAAGGTTTTGGGGTTGTATGTGCACGGAACCATCTGTGCATCTTAAAACCACGGGGCTCAATATAAAACTGCGACTCTGTGGCGTCCATCAAGCTGTAAATATGAACCATCTTAAAAGGTTTCCATTTGGCTTTTTGAAAGTGTTCTTGTCTTTTTCTTCAAGAAAAAAAATAGCTACGTCAATGTTCATGTTTTTAAGTATTTAACAGCAAAATACTATAATAACCACCCATTACTGTCTATCAATGTCAACCGAATCAATGTTCCTTGTGTACACCCCAACAAATATTGCGAGGATAAATGCTTCCCTCTATTTCAGATACATAAAGGCAAAGATGTTACATCATCATAGATGGTGCTTATTTCATGGTCAGTTGGGTTCAACTAAAAAGGCAGATACATATAAACTGTATTTAGTCCATTTGTTAATTAACGGGAACTACAAGTTAAACCTAAAAAAAAAATGGTTAGACCACCAAGGACAGTCAGTGTGTGTTACTGTGATTTGAAAATTAACTGAAGAATATTTGAAAAATTATGTGGTACTTTGATATGGAAATGGGCGCTTGAAAGAAGTGATTTTGATGTAGCCTGTTGAAGCTGATGGTCTATAAAAGGAGATAAGATACATGTCCTAATGCTGTACATGCTCATATACACTGTGGTTTATACTTAACCATCTGACAGGAAGTATTTGGTCCTCTCAGTACAGACAATAATGATACTTTTACTCTCTTCTCAATTGATGCTGATTCTCAAAAGTGTAATCCCGGAAAGAAATTATACCTTCCATATTTAGCATATCCTATTGACATATCTACAAAGAAGAGATGCATGTACTTACTTGGGGCATCATCATAGAGGATGGCATTTTTTCTTAAAAAAAAACCGAAACCATAATCTTTTCTGATCCTTTAAGTTAGGAGCTGCAAAACACCAATGGCGTGTGAAAAGAAATCAATCAGTGGGTGATCAGTGAGTAAAGAAGATCAGTCTGTTTTACAGTACAAACATCAAAAATCAGTCTGAAGGAGTACCAGCTCTGCTGAAGACCAACGCACAGTTAACCATCTCCTGCACACTAGGGTCGGATCAAGGACGAGAATTGAAACTAGAACTCAAAAACGTCGTTCTGCTTCTTTGCCAGCTTGGCCACCTCCTGCCGGATAGCCTGCACGAGCGCAGAGGTGGAGAGGCTGCTCAGGGGAATGCTGTCCATGTCCTTCACCACCTGGGGCAGGCTTTGCTGGGACGCTGTGCTAGGGGCAGTGGGTGGCGGCTCCAGTGCCTGGTTATACTGCAGGGGCAGCCTGGTGGGGCTCCCCTGTGGGTATCGAGGATGAGGAAAAGCCTCTACATACCCAGGCAGGGGCAACTGTAAAACAGGGTAGACATGAAATCAGTAATACAGTAACTTACTATTATATGTACCTGTGAAAATAAGGGCTGCCAATTAGATAATTAGAAGGATATGCAATATTTTTCTTTTTTGCTGAGTGAACATTTCCTCTTGCACCACTATTTTAGAAAGAATGAAATGGGTGATTAGGGAAAATACACACAATTGTATCTGGGAAAAAGATTAAAAATGATGAAAGTAATGAGCATGGAGATCTACTGTACGAGTACATGATACTGAAATGGATTTTGAACTCCAAAATGGACTACTTTGAATGTTGATACAAAATCTTTATAAGTGTCAGATTTACGCCACAAGACATGAAAATAAAGAGGTAAAATAGGTGTTCATTTAGGAAATGTGCTCAACTACCCCGGCATTTTGTAGTGTCCACTCAATCGCAGCCATAAATTCAGGTGAGCAAATGGCTTCTAAATGACACTGGTTCTGCAAAAAGACACTGCGTGAAGGCATCTGGTTGAAACAGGCAAACAGACGGGAAAAAAGACAACATTCCAACAAACCAGAAAGAGTCCTATGCAGGGAGGGAGGGCGGGAGGGTCACATGGGTTATAACAGGTCTGACAGGACGAATGGAACATGTCATATTTTAATGAAAAACAGAGGAGAGGGTAGGGGGATGCTTAATGAGGCCCAGCCCCTTTTGAGGGTAGATAGTAACATGAGCACAAATAGACTTTTCAAATCAATGTCAGTGCCATAGTGAGAGGGTCTGCAAAAGACAGCTGAGAGGTAATCTCAACTACGCATTACAGATTCACTACTAATCTTCCTATTTTATGTTTCTGAGTGTTTATTCCTTGTTAGCCCAACCAGGAGGTGAGGGGGGGCTATTTTAATTATTATAATTATTATTTTAAATACACTCTACAACAATTACAATTGTTTTTGTCTGCATTCAATTAAATATAGTATAGAATCTGTACTGTATGAAGTCAGAACACTTGCCTTTTGTCGTCTCTGCCAGAATATAAACTACTACACTAATAAGAGAGACAAACAAAGAGCTTCTTTTCTGTTTAGAGCACTTCTCTAACCTGTTCGTAGTCTGGATAAAGCTTTAACTCTGCAAGAAATTTCATAGTAGCCACTGAGAATAGTTTATTTTCTGAAAATTAAAGGTCTAATTATTAGGAAAAAGAGCTGTCGGAGCACTGGGACAAATGCATGAAAACTTGGAATGTCCTAGTTTAATCAAGACATCTAGTCACAGTATTCTACCACTATAAATTGCTCATCTTTCATGTGTTTATTTATGTATTTTCTAGTAGGATTGGGTGCTTCCTAAGCATGCAAAATTGGCTTCCTTACAGAGTCTGCCCACTGCGGCGGCACATCCTCAGGTTCAGGTGGATAGGACATCCAGGAGGGACTGTGGTAGGAGGTGGGTGGTGTGGAGACAAAGTATTCTGAGTAGCCGGGCCTGGTGGCTGGGATGGCATAGACGGCTGTTATTGGGTTTCCTACAGAGAAGAGAAGAGAGACTGACATTCACCGATGAATGTATTTAAAGGGGATAGTTAAATTTAAGATTTTAATTCCAAGAGTATTATTATCCTTTCAAAATGTATGTTGGTGTGGAAGAAAAGCACATTACAGGTTACTATTAAAAAGCAAAGTCATCTCCTCATATGCTTACCTGAGTAGTTGGACACAGGCTGCTCTGAAGTGATAGATGGAAGTGCTGCTCTAGTAGTTGGCCCATATGGGTTGTTGTCATGTTGACTCTGCATTTCAGTGACAGACGTCTCTGAGCTCCTTCCCTTAGGCCCCAAGTCAGACGTGGAGCTAAGTTGGACAGAGATTGGAGAGGGAGCAACACAGAGTTACTGAAATACTTGGTCAGTACCACTAGATGGCAGACACACTCCACGTGGAGACGTGACTTCCTTATTAACATTAGTGCCATGCACTAGTTCAATATTCAAACTTGTACAAGGCCTAACATCACCCTGGTCACAGCACATTACCTAGTGAGTATCTAGTTCCGGAATATGAATATGAATATGAATGTGAATGTGAATTAATGGATAATATCTGATGGACTTTGGGATGCTACAGAATGTGTGTGTGTATATCTGTGTCTGGCTGCATCTGTGTGTGAGTGAGACCTATTCAACCTTACCGCCTTAAGGAGGTCCCAGGAGGAGGTCCAGTGCGAGGTGGTAAAGGGGGAGGGGAACCCATGGCCATCTCAGGGAGCTGGGTGAAGTGAAAGGCCTTAAACAGACAGTGAAAGGCATTTAAGGTTACATAAACTCTAACACAGTTCTTAAGAGAGGGCAAATAATCGCATCCTACTCACCGGTTTGGGCAGGCTGCACTGATACACGTCTGTGCCGTAAGACGGTACCCACTGCAGGCCTCCCCGTCCACAGCTCATTGTACCCGGGGCGCTGGTCACCACGTCTGCGTAAGGGAGGGGAGGCGGTGCAGGGCTGTAGTGGTCAGGAGGTGGATGGTGGTGATGGGAGTGCCTTCCGGATGTGGACTGCCCCCCTGAAGCGAGGCTGAATGCCTCCTCCAGCAGCAGGTGCATCTGCTGTCGCACTTCATCAATGGACGGCTGGGAGCTCAGCGTGGATGTCTCTGAGTGGCCTTTCAAGCCCCGGCCGTACATGTATCCCCGCGGCCCCATTAGACGGTCAACATTCGTCTCCTCAATCAACTCGGGCTCAGTCTAAAACACACACAAACACATCCACAAGAGAGAGAGGCCGCTATGAATTGAGACTCAACACACATCTTCCAACTCTGACTTTCTAAACACATACAAACAGTGCGTGCAGTTATATAACAGAATGTGCAAGATCGATAAGCAAACACAATAACACATGGAATATGTCATACATACAATGACATGACACTTGGGCGCAATTTTAGGTAAAGCGCCCTGTGGTTTTGTGGTGACGGCTTGTGTGGGTGAATCTGTAGCAGCGGCCACCAGAGGAGGCATGTTCTGGTTTACACCTGGATCAAATATTGTAAAATTAAACCTCTCCTTATTGAATTAGCGGGATATTAAGAGTTACAACCTGAGATAGCTGGAAAATTACAAACTCTATAATGTCTCCCGTCATTCTCACAGTGGGTTGTTGGCAAGGTGCTGACTGAGCTAGAAGAGGCTGTTTCTAAGACAAGTCAGCTGGCAGAGTTTGATCCGGTGGTGTAACTGCTTGGTCACAGTATGTGCGGCGGCAGCACCAGGCAGTTTGTTTCAGTGAGTGCTAACCTGCACTTTTCTGAACAGTTGTGTTTTGCATCTTCCTTCTCCGTGTTCTGTTTTCTTACCTGCACTATATACAGCACAACCATCATCCTGCCTCTCCTGTATATTCATTGCCTCTCCATCTTAATTATTTACCTGCTACCGAACTCCATCTTTTTTCTCACCTTTTTTGAAAGTCCCTCCACCTTTGTCATACCCTCTACCCCACCCCCCTTCTCCCTCTCCCAGCCTCTGCTTCCATCTAACCAGTCCTCATATTTAGTTATATGAATATGAGTTGCCCTACTTCCTGTGCGAATAGAGAGTACTCACAGGAGACCTAGTGTAGTGCACCTCATAAATCAGCCCCCCCTGCAACACAGAAAGGCAGAGGCTTGCATCTGCAGTGAGGGGGCCTGCAGCTACACTAGTCCCATTGTAATCAACAGGGCCATTTAGCTTGTACTGGTTCTTGTGCCATATTTCAGAGCTGAACAGTTGGCTACACAGGCTTTAGCCACAGTAAGTACAAACTGACCAACAGTCATGACAATGGGAGGAACAAACGAACTAGAATTTGTCTGGAAAATCTCAATCAATAGAACTCTTCTGTAATAAAATTATACGTTTTTCATGATAGGACCTGTGACATTTTGTTCATGTTGTCCCAAGGGCCTGATGTATCTAAACCGAATGCTCAAGAGACTATTTGACACACAACTGACTTGCAATAGAAGCACACAGGTTTGTATAGTGAGTATAACAACAACACCACAGCTAATTATACCTGTGTTTCTGCTGCTGTGAACGGCTGGCAGGTCAATGGCAGTTCAGTGAATTATATATGTGTATATATATATATATATATCGCTGCTCATATGTTTTGCAAAAGGACAGCTCAGAATGAAAACACTTTTTAGGAATAGTCTGCTCGATTGCTCTTGTACTAGTATTAATGACAGAAAGAGGCATGCACAGAGCCATAATGGAACAATAAAAGAGTGGAGGCACAAACCAGCCATCCCGAGACGCATTACATATCAAAACGACAGGACCGTATAAATCCTAACTCTTAATTATGAATGAACCACTTCTCATCTTTCAGCTTGCTGTGGCACACTTGAAACCACACCTGAGTAGAAAATGTCTGATTTCTGGCTCAGTGGCTGCGTCTTAAATGGGGCAATAAGGCACAGATTTAGCACCGACAAGCTCTGATTAATAATGATCTTTTCTATTTTTACATACCATCTTACTAGACTGACAGTAGTGGCACTGTGCTTTTTTCTTTTCACTTTTGAAATTATCATCTGAATTTGGTAACAAGCATTTAAATGAACAAATATTTGTATTTGAATAGTATATCCATAGCACATCACTATACATAAAATATGTTAAAAGTGTATATGTGATTCACAAGTTAAAGCTACTATTGCTAATACATCACTTGTGCATCAGCCTTCTACACATAATGTACCTAATATTATTTAAAAAGTACCACCACAGCGTTGCTCTGACAATCACTGTGTTGGAGTAGGTGCGACTTTTTCAAAATGGTAAATGAAATGTTTTGGCAAGTTTAACTGCACCTTGTTGGGAGACAGAGTCAGTAGCTGATGACATGTGACTCACATCATAGCCGCTGTTGCGAATGCCTCTCCTGGGTCTCTCCCTCATAACAAGCAGGTCCATCTCCGTTCCTCCAGGGCTGGGACTGCTCAGACTCTGTCTGCTGCGATAGGCCGTCTGCCCTACCTGGGAGTGCCTGCCAATTACAGTAAAGAGTGGATTCAGTGCAGTCCTGGGGTATAGTTATTACGAATTGATTCAGCTTTCTTAGTTTCAGCCATGGTTTCAGAGTGTCTGCAGTGAAAGGTGGGTGGGAAGTGGATGCGGAGAACACAGTGGGGGAATGAATTTGATTGTCTTTCAAAAAAGGTGCATAAAGTTGCAATTCAGACCAAACAGATACAGTATGGTAGGATATCTCAGAAGGACATCAAGTAAAAGAGCTGAATCAACAATTTAAATAATAATGTTGTGCCATCTGCCGGGTATGAAGATATCCTTGAGGTGTTGCACAGCAAAATGCAAAAGTTACAAAGCATCTAGTAAAACAAAATAACGACGTACAATTAATGACAGAGGACATTGTTGATGCTGTAACTGATCAGCCGCACATTCATATTGACAGTAAATAGCTGCTAAAATCCTTATCTTGGTCCATTCAACCCTTCGCTAAGACAACACGCAAGCCAAAATTAGAATGTTGTTTCCCGCTCTGAGGGCAGCTAGTGAGATGTGATGTTAATTTCATGTGGTAAAAGGCTGTTTCCATGATCCTTGACCTGAGGCTGTAATAGCCATAGACTCTGTCCATCTTTATGTGCATCTGTAAAGCAGAAGCAGGACAGAACCAGCATAGTGGACCATCCAACACCCTCCCAATCCTCTCATCTCCATTATGAATGCTCAGGACTTGGAGCAAACTAATCAGACAGGTCTCTCACTGCCCTTCTGAGACAGAATAATGACAAGATTAAAGGAGACAGTTTTACTTATCTATAAGATAATTAGGCAAGGCAGAGGTAAGCAGGGATGGATAACTGGCCATAGTTAGAAGCCCAATAAACCAATATGAAATGCCACGTCACCTGCAGCACTTTGTGACTGCTCCGATTACATCGTCACAGCCTTATGTAAGCATGGACTTTCTTTTCCGTTTACACTCAGCTAAACCCAGGTTCCACTTGCTTTTCCACTCTCCCCTCACCTCCTGTGAGACTTGACATAAGTGGAACCTCGCTCATCATCAGGCTCCAGTGGTCTGCCATGCTCACCGGCTGCCCTCTCATGGCCATGCCGCTGTCTCTGCGCCAGGGCTCGACCGCTGCTGCTGCCGTCCGTGGAGGGGAAGTCATAATAGCCCTTCCTCTTAGCCTTCAGCCTCAGCTTGTTCCTGTAGTGCTCAATGTCTGACTTCTGCTTCAGAGCCAAGTTCACCTGCAGAGAGGAAAGAGCACAGGATGCAAACAAGAAACATGGGGAGATGAGAACCAAAACAGACACAAGGTTCTTCTTACTGTACGTGGTAAGATACTGCTTTGTCTTAAAAGGCATGTGTGGATGAAAGATCAGAGGGTTTGTGGGAAAAGCAGGCTCCAAAAAAATGAAATTGTTATAATAATAATCATAATGGTAATAATCAGGAGGATTTTTTTTATTTAAAACCACAGAAGAAATGACAAAATAATGTGTGGTGCATCATGTTACTGAACCAATGGTTTCCAGCTGGTGATCGGTTCACTGTAAAGGTTGTATTATAAAATTTTCACATGGATGAGCTTACGGTATATCCAAAAAACATATTTTAAAATAGAAAAACATCAGGAACATGTTTGCTATTACTGTAGTGGAAGAAAATGCCCATTTTGAGCCTTTTATAACCTGATTGTGTTCTAATGTGGTCATCTGAGGTCAGAGCTCATCAGATCAAATCATACAATGCCACAAATCATGTAATTATTATAAAAGGAAAATTTCTACTTTATTTCACATATTGATGTCAGGGTGGAACATCATTTAAAGCTGTCAGAAACCTGGTTTCACATCTTAAGTATTTATCTGTGACATTAAATATTCAAGTTAGATAAGCAGCACGGGGTGGGGGGGGACATCTTTGTTTATTTTATATTAAGAGTTTAACACTCA
>JAVQJF010119718.1:0-75638 GCA_036023855.1 Gadopsis marmoratus
AAAAAAAATCCTGCTGGATATCTATCCTGATATGGACTGGGTAATGTGTTAGGAACGAAAGGATGCCACATCGTTTGATGGAAATGAAAATTATCAACCTACAGAGGGCTGAATTCAAAAACACCCCGAAAATCAAAGTGAAAAAATGATGTGGCAGGCTAGTCCATTTTGCTGTCAATGTCATTGCAGCAACTCAAAATGGTCCTCAGTAGTTTGTATGGCCACCACGTGCTTGTATGCTGCCTGACAACGTCGGGGCTCCTAATGAGACGACGGGTGGTGTCCTTGAGTATCTCCTCCCAGATCTGGAATAGGGCATCACTGAGGTGCAACCTGTATTTTGGGTCAAGGCTTGTCCTGTCATTACAGGACATCTGCAATGTCAGTGACCTACAGTATACACACAGGATAAAAGAATTCTGTAATAGGGCTCACACTTGAAGAGACAGCAGTGACTTGGCGAGCCTTGCAACAGAATCACAAAATATCAGGAGGAATCGGTTCAGGCTGGGACACTTTTGCAGGCAAATAAAAGCTTTTATCACACACAAGTGCACACAGTTCATAGAGGAGCTCAAATCACTCACTTCCCAAACAGAATATTTTATCATTCGGTAGAGCACTTGGGATGTCCAAACAAGCAATTTGAGGACAACATTTGGCCCACAACTCTCATTTTAAGGTGCGCTGAATTTGATTCTTTGTGCTCTGTGAAGTGCATAACTGTAAGACATACTTTACACAGAGCTGTTCCTTTTACATTGTGTGAAATTTAGACATTTTGGGGACATATTGCTCGGTTGGTCTGTCACCAACACTTTGGACCAACAGATGTAATATCTCACAAATCATTGGATGGATTTTTATTACATGTTGACACAGACATTTGTTCCATCATTCACTAACGTTTGTACATTCAATTTGAGTCTTTGCATGACATCATGAGCTGAATGCCAGTGGTACTAATAATGAGTGTAGTTTACATACAGAATGAAGTGACGTACCATGTGTTGGTGGCCTCGTCGCAATTGCAATTACGTGATCGCCTGATCACAATTATTTGAGCTGACCACAATCATTGCGTACAACCGTTAGATTCCACAAACAAGGGAACTTTAAGCCAGTATTAGAAATGTCGCAGCAAATAGAATGCAAATTAGCCCAGGTGCAATTCTGCTGGGTTGAGGCAAATAAACTGTCTACCTGAGCACAAGGTTCCAATGCCAGTGGAAACCACATGGAAAAAAGAGCTTGGCTGTCCAGACCTTAATATTACACTGCTATTGGGCAAGTTTGTTCTTTTCGGCTTGTATGAGACCATATTTTTTGCTTTCCGAAGCAGGATGATGACAGGGGAGATGCGCCTCTATAAATACAGAGACCTGTTATTGGCACCTCTCTAAGGGTGCAGCAGTGCATTTTACAGCTCTGGGGAAAGTTGCTGCTTAATTTCAGTATGTTTAAACCCAGTTTAGAGTTGTTGTGGGATGTAGTCGGACCAAACAGCTGATTATGTAATATTCGCTACATCATTATTTATTTGTCTAAAGTGTTTCCATCACCTATTTTTCAGTATCAACAAAAGGAGAAACAAAAACACCTCAAGCAAATGTAGAACATTTTTGGCGTTATTGTCGTATTTTCTCGCTTCCATCCAGCTTTTCTAATTAGATGATACACATAAAAATGTTTGGATGGAAACATGGCTTTGTGTTTCCTCGTTGCGTCCTACATTAACCGTCTTGGACGACTTTTGAACCAGAACAAGCTATTTAAAACAAATTATGCAGAGCGAGAGGTTTTTTTTTTAAGCTGGCCTATATAAGAAACAGGACTTTATTCCCAACTTCCTCTGTTTGATAAGTTAATTTTATTATCACATTATTACAATTCAGCCTGAGTGTGTACCCAGTGTTCATCGTGATCCACCCAATCGTTGTTGATACACTTCACTCAAAACCACAAATGCTAACCTCATGGTGGCGCTAGAGGAAAAGCCATGAGATCTCCAAATTCATTGTGAGACATTGTCCAGAAACCATAAATGTCTGTACAAAGTTTTGTGCCAATTCATTGAGCATTGATGCATCTAAAACAAAATTGAGTTTTCTTTCTCTGGTGTGTAACATGCATTACTGCCAGCATGGCTGTAGACGTTTAGTCTCGGTGTCCTCCTGTCTTCCAGGACGAGAAGCTGGACGCCACTTCCAGGAGCCTGAGACTGGCGGCTCTTTCTTCCTCCATCAAAGGCCCCAGCACATTCAACAGCAGCTCGCTGAGATCTGACACACTGTGTAAGTATTTCTATACTAACGCTACAGAACCTGTCCTCTGACAGCTAGTCTATTGGCCAGTTTGACAGTAGTCATGTTTTTCTGAATTGCTAAAATGATTATGAATTCACTTTTTTATTTATTTTAAATTTTTATTTTATATACTTCTTCCATCTAACAAAGTGTCAATTTCAAAGTGGGTGTGTTTAGGGAAACGGGTATCGTGACTGGGTATTTGTTTCAGTACATCATTATAAAGCTAAAGTTGTGATATACATAATTATACGTATTAAATTTCACAGTGGCAGTCTTCGAGCACTGTCACTTTTCCATTTAGTAGCATGACACATCCAGGGCTCAAACTTTCCATCAGTGCTCTGGAAGTGTGTCCCGTCTGTTTCACTGCCAGCAGCTCAAAGCCAAAATCTTTCCTAAGCTGCTTACAGTTTGGCACAGTGTGAGAGGAGCATACGTTTTGTGGCTTTGTGTCTGGTTTACCTCCACGAATTACGGTCACCAAAACACCATCTATGGTTATTTAGCACTAGTGTTAATATACAATACAATTATCACATGCATTCATAACTACTTTGGCAGTAACAGGTAGTGCTAATAATGTACATACTACTTCTAATGGAATAGATCCATTTATAATAGAGGGGAATACAGTACTGTCACGTTTTTGGGATCTGACAGACAGGGTGTATAATTGTTTTTCCTCTCTCCTTCCTTCGCTCTTTTCCTTCCGTCCTTTCTACCTCTGCCACAGCGCCTCGCAAACGCCTGACCAGTTCAGACTTGGATGACTCCACCGTCAACGGGGCCAAACCTCTCACAGATTAGCTCAACCTTAAGTGAACCTTTTTTATCTGTGTCTCTTCAAACCCAAACACACGGTGCTATACAGCTGAGTCTACCTGCCTGGTGCTCATCCAGAACAAAGAACAACTTGACTGTAGTAGGAGGCCTTGCACTCGACACTAATCCTCCTCGACTACCTCAACCAGGCAATCACTGAAGGTGCTAAAGAGAAGAAGATTTCACAGCAAACTTTGAAGGGGTAGATATACAGTTGGACACTGTAAAGGAGAATATACTGTAAAGTGTTTAAATGTTATTTATAAGAACCTGAATTTAATGGCTTTGAAAAAGGTGTAAACTAAAATAGTTTCATTGTTACATTTCTTACCATTGTTCCGAAATTTTAATTGCTCAACAGCTGTTGTAAATATAACAAAACACTGGTGCCTTTCGAAGAATATGCAGTTTTTTTACTGACATACTATGTTGTTTTCATCATGAAAATGTGACAAATCTGTTTTCTTTTAAATGTATAGACCAATTTTCTTTTATTTCATGCAGTTTACATTCGTAAAAAGAAACGAGCACAAATGTATGTATTTTTTATGAAATATGGAGGAAGTATATGCACTTTGAATAAATTCCCATGCAACTAAATGTCTGGTTTTATAAGCACACTTGATGTCCCCTTCACTTCAGGGTAAAGTGTTTGTTTCGCAGCAGCCAAGAGACTCCTGCTACTCCCACTGGTATATCTTTTGCTTTTTGCTAAAATACTAAAGCCACATGAGAGAGAAATGTACACTTTTAATTTACTGCTGTGTAAACATTTCTCAAAGTCGTACATAATCTTTTTTGAGTCGCATGTGTCGAGACTTGTGCAGTACCTTTTGAAAGGTACTGTAAGGTGACGTATAGTACAAACCTGATCAAACACCCTCAATGCCTCCAACAACACTGAACATGGTGGCAGACATGGAGCCCCACAACTGACAAAATGTAGTAAAGGGTTATGAGGAAAGTCAAAAACATAATTAAGCATATCAATAATGTCAGCTACCTCAATGGAGTGTAAAATGAAATTAAGGTTTATATCCCTGTATCCCTGTAGTGTACAGCTGTAGCATCAGTGTATTAACAGTTCCAGCATTGTAGGCAGCAAGCTAATGCTAACAAAGTTAGGTAGTGGCGATGTTTACAGTGGAGTTTGACAGTATGATAAAAAGGACAATAAAGAAAATACAAAGAAAACTCCAAAAATTATTTCCATTGTGGAACTTGAAGAAAATGTTTTGCTGTTCTGAATTATGGTTCTGCAAAAAGCTTTTGGCTTCGTTTTTTCTTTACAATCAATTTTCATTATTCAACTAACAGCTTTTTTATGTATTCAGGTATATTTTTGACTTCCGACACCTGATATCCTTTTACTACATTTTTGTCCATTTCATGGCTCCATAGCAGCAGACTGTCTGCTGTCTTTTTATAGTGATTTAGTTGTGGTGCTGTAGTGGTTGATTACTCTCCCAAAAAGCACACTTAATTACACCACTTGGTAATAATTTCAGTGTTACTCACCGCAATCATGTTTCTCCTGAGTAGCATGGAACTTTTAAATCTGAAACAAAACAAGCATTTATGACGTTAAACTCCCAAAACAAATATGATTCATGCACCTTCTATTAAATCCAAGCTTGTGGGGTTTTTGGAGCTTTGCATGTGCCAGCTGTACAACACAAGTCCTCTCCTTTAAAAGCTTCTGCAGGTGTCTTTTGTAGAGGGAAGAGGGAAGAAAAAAATTTAATTGACAGCTAAGTACAGTAGTCTTCCCCCTTAATAAAAATCAAAGCTTACGTGAGTTTTGGCATTTTTTGAACACTTCATTACTGATGTGCTGTCTCATCCTCTGAAGAAGCAGCACAGTCATCTATTTAACATCATTTTCAAAAAGGAAAAAAGTCTTGCATTTAGAAGAGGCAAAGATTTTCGTCGACTTAATAAAAGAACATGTGTTCCACATAGTCCAGGCGATTACAGGTCCAGTCTGACAAAATGCGTCTGTGTTTTATGAAGCAGCATCCAGAGGAACGCAAAGCTCAACCAAGCTTAGGGCAAAAATGAGCTGCGAAGCTGTACTAAGCCGTCGCTCAATTCCTGTTTCCCCTTTTAAGTCCCAAGTACATTTGGAAAGCCGAGGTCCAGAGAAAGTACTGAAGAATTCTCGGAGCACATATTCCATCACGGATTACTGTATTTTACATTTATCTATTGACATTGTGGTAGCTGATTCAGATAGAGGTTTAGCACTAAACACAGATGGTTGTCCACCTGTACATAAAGTCTCACACCTGGAGACTATAAAATGGATCATTTAGGACCGTTTTGCTTTGTAACTTCTCTTTCACCTGTCAGACGAGAGCAGAGTGAGTTTCAGCAATACTATGTGCTCCCCATAAAGGCTCAAACCTGTGCTCAGACTTAAATTTGAAGATAATGAGTCATCTCATAGTTGTGCTTTATCCCACCTCATTCATCATAGTATTGATATTTCCACATTGGTCTAAATAAATCACATTTGGCGGGCTCAGTCACACTCGCAGAACCCTGGCTCCCTAATGTGCTTCTTTATACTGTAACTACATCCCTAGGAAAGTGTCTGCTTATCTAAGCTATATTAGGTTGCATAACGCATGCAAACTCATAGATCAGTCCTGCTGCTCCCAGCAGACAAGTTTCCCCATTTACATTCTGCCCCATCATTAGTCCAGCTTTATTCCACTTTGTCAGGTTGAGAGATGTTAATGAATAAATCCAGAGCTTTCCACAGGTTTGTGTTTACACACAGAGGGAAATACAGCCTCTACGTAAAAAAAAAAAAAAAAAGAGTTTGTAATCTGCATTTGCACATGCATGAGAAATGTAACACATCTGTCTGAGCTTGTCAGAATACATTTCAGCATGACAGTAAAAGTTACTTAAAATGTGCCAGTGGTATTCAAATCTATTCAGAGAGACTCACAGAATGCTTCTTTCCCCATCTGTGTGAATGCAGAAAGGCTGAGAAATCTGGTCATTAGCAGGGTGATGCATGTTCAGAGCTGACAATCCACACACACAAACATGGGCCCACAGACAGACAGACACTCTTTCTCAGCTCTTCAATATTCGTATTATGTCCAAACTATTGTGGGGCAACTCCAGGAGATGAAAATGATTGCCTACTTTACGTTTAGTTGTGCCTTCAGTATCGCTCAGCTCAACAGTCCACCTTTGCAGCCCCGTGTCCCTCAAAAAACCACAAAACATATTGAATCATTTGTAATGTATCTAGCCACACGTACAGTTTTACTTGTACTGTATGTGTGCAGGTGTTGAGACATTCTATATTCCTGCCTCCACCTCAATACAATGGAACCGAATATAATTCAATTTGTGTTGCTCACGGCATTGAAAAAAAATAAATTCTACATTTACTTCCAGGTATTGTTACTTTAGTAGCACATCTACTCTGCGCCGGTCGAGGCAGATGAGCGTCCACCCAGAGCCTGGTTCTGCTTCTGCCTGTTAAAAGGGAGTGTGTCCTTGTCACTGTCTCCTAGTGCTGCTCATGATGGGAATTGTTGCGTCTCTGTAATAAAGAGTCGGGCTAGAACTGCTCTATATGAAAGAGTGCCCTGAGATAACTTTGTTATGATATGGCGCTATATAAATAAAACTGAATTGAATCTAATGAAAACCTTTGACAGCATGTTCTATGGATCATCCAGAGGGCCATTCAGCTGAAGGTTCATTCCTGACCTGAAATAGCAAATTGGCCAATAACTCAACATGAAGTCCACTCCCTTGATGTTCCTGAAGCGCTCAGCCACGCCTCATGGACTTCCTTGGGAGATGGAGCTGCTCAGTCGTCATGGAGATGGTTTTTACATGACCTATGCACAGTACTTTGGTCACATGATAATTGGTGAAGACTACGCTTGTTCCGAGCTGAGCCAGGTCTGCGCAGACTCCATCGCTGGCGACAACGCATGCCGGTGACAGTTGCACAAAAACTGTCACAATTTTCACACTGGGAAAAATGCCCCTCCAAACACAAGTAAAGAAATAATGAATACAAGCTATTTCAGCTTGTAATAGGTAAAAAAAATCTGCCAAAACAATATGTCATGGGCACACCCCATGACTTAAGTCAGATTCAAACTGTTTGGTCAAGGTAAACTAAAATGTTTGTTACCTGTGGGGCGTGTCTCTTCCTCTGACCGGAACCTGAACTGGCAAACCTGGTTGGAAGGTTCCACTCGTATAAATAGATGGGGTTCCGGGGGAAGAGACCAAGTGGGAGGTAGTGACAGGGGTGTTTTTCTGTTGGGAGAAATGGCTGTAGAAAAGCACTTTTTCTTAAGGAAAGATAGCTTCAAATAAACTTATAGATAGTTTTAGGTAATATTATAGTAAATTGGAAGGTGTCTATCCTTGTAGTGTTTGAGTAACAGATAACTGATTGTCTCTGGGAGTGGGCTGGAGCACTGTAAATATCTGCCGGGACCTTCCATGATGAACTAAATAAATACACATGGTCGGTTAATCTTGCCTGAGACCCCTTCTTTCAGTTGCCTGGCTGATCGGCCAACCTTCACAGAATAAGTGAAAATTTGCTTGGTAAGATTTCTCTAAATAACATGTGATTTACACATAAATGAAATCTTGAAATTAGCTGGGAAAACCTCTTCATGTCATCCTCTTCATTTCAGACGCATTTACCTTATTTCAAGTTATATAATATTGACACTCTTACTCAAAATAAGATTACAAAGTGTTATTTAAGAGAAAATGTGACTTTTAAGTTAGCTGGAAATACTTCTATTAAGCATGTGTTAGTAGTATTATGAAGGGCTTTGCCATAATTCTTCATTTTAATTCAGGAGTATTTAACTTTAAGCTCTACAATGGTGATACTGATCTAGATTTAGAACTATCACATTCTCCAAATAAGACTGTAAAAATTTATTTTCTTACCAGCTGTGTTGAATACAAACTTTAACAATGTTTCACCATTCACCACTCCCATGGACACTTGGGTCTCCACAACATTTTCCTACAATTAACACAATTTTGCGTGTATGGAAATGTCATAAAATAGCATAAGAATATAAAGATTTGTATAATGTGAGTTTTCAGTAACTATGAAGTCAACTGAAACAAAGTGCTGCATATCTGGCCAATGCGCAAAGTACTTACATTGTAACATTCAAACTGAGCGCTTGGGGTTAACATTAACATTGTGTGAAACTTGCAAAACGCCAAACACAAACTGTAGTAGCCTAGAATATACCAACAGAGCTTGAGAATGAGGTCAGGCCACATCTCACCAATGGTTCTATTGGCCAACAAAAGCTTTCCAATCAGCAAGGCCTTTCCTGTAAGATGGTGTGAGGTCTCGCTCATGGATTGTGTCCAAGAGGACCTCTGTTTGTATGACTGAAGGCAGGGTGGCTACACACTTGGGGTATGTAAGGTGAAGGGCATAATAGTAGGCCATAAGGTATAAAGCACCCTTGGTAATCTCGTGTTTTGGGAATGTAGTTATTGGCGCATCTCCTCTGGCCAGGAGGCAGTTGGACGAGCTTACAATCAGGACTGGACATGAGAGAGGGCGCTTCTTCAAGTAGCAATGAATATGTATATTTTGAACTCAAGGTTTACAGAATGTAAGAATGCATATGTGCATTTACTGTACAAACTTGTTCTGCTAAACACACCACATTTGAATTTATGAGAATGTATTTAGATTGCTTGGGTTAACCAGGCTAAGCTATTCATCATTAGATCTCTAAAAACTGCTACAAACCATGTCATGTTTCCATTACTGCAATAATGAGAGCTACACAAATGTTACCAGAGAAAATCCTGTTTCCAAAATCAGATGTTTTGTCTTTTGAAGGCTTAGAATACATGTGAATAGGACAAACACTGGAAGCAGTTAAAAGCAGGAACTTTAACTATAACATTTTTAAGGAAGCAATATTATACTCTTGTTCCTTTGGACAGTCAAAATGATCCTGTAACATTTTACACACTCACCTCGAGGAGATGCAGCAGAGCCTCACTCGCATTTCCTAGTTTTTCTGGAGGAGCAGACAAAGAGGGGAACAGTGATGGCAGCACATGTAGGATCCTGATTGCCTGTTCAGCTATTTAGGAAAAGATTCATTACTTTTACATCTAAATAAAATGCATGAGGTCAAATCTGAGCAACAGTCTTGAACAGATATAATGCTTTAAAAACACGAACATTCAACAAACAATTAATGTCCAAACTGACCCTGATAACTTCCTTTTGCCCATTCCCATTGGAGGTTTCAGCATCTTTTCCCATGCGCCAAAAAACTGCACCTTCTGGCAGAAGTCTTGCCATCTTCCCTTCATTTGATCAATGAAGGAAGTGGCTGTTATCCTTGTCCAAAAGGCGTCGAAGCTCCCCCATTGCCTATGAAATATCCAATATACCAAAACAGAAGTTGGAATGAATCACTTAGGGAACTGACATTGTTCTGTGTGGTATCACATTTTGAATTATGGATAGATAATAGTTACTTACATGTCTAATGTCCCTGAAACAAGGATATGCCTCAATAATCTTCTCGTGTTTGTTCTCCTCGCGAGTGGCATCAGAATCAATGAATGCTCTTCTGGCTGCAAATTCCAAATCCAGGAGCTGAGAGACTGATTCATAGTCGGGATTTTTCTTTTTATTATACAAAGCCTGCAGGGTCCTGCTGCTTGGCCACGGTAGCTCGACTGAACATCAGCGTCTGGACAGATGTCTGCAGGCTTGTTAGCTGCAAGACACAAAAATACACAATTAAATTTCATAAACAGAATCAACTAAAAGGGAGCTCAAGGAGTAAAGGCCTCCTCCAAGGCTAGTAGATGAGACATCATTTCCAAAACTGTACAAGCTGCTCCGGAATTTAATGTGCTCTTCCTTGGTCCATGATGCGCCCTTCCTCAAAGTTTCATACAAATCAGCTTAGCTGTTTTTCCTAACAGTAAAACACACAGCACCAAAAACAAAACTTCCTTAGAAATAATAAATGTTCTTCTGGCTACAAATCCAGAGCTGAGAGACTTTTGAGATAGCTTGAATTGTTTTTCTTACCCAGAGCCTGTCAGTGTCTGGACTGTCGATGCCTGCATGTATGTTAGCTGTGAAATACAAAACTACATCATTAAAAGCACCACATTATTTGACATGAATGGGTGGTTATAGGACGTAGAAGAAGTTGCCACACGCTAGAGTTTCGAAGCTTCAGGTCTCTATTTTGATGCCTCAACACAGAATGTGTGCCCCAAGCACATATGGCAAGACCACACCAACTAACACTTGATATATCTAATTGATGCAAAGAAACCAAAATTCTTAAAATGTGAAATATCACCAGGGGCTCACAGAATCGTTTTGTATTGTTTATAAGACACAAGACACCACACAAGGGTACATTTGGAAATTCAAAGTTGGAACTTACCACTTTCTTTACTGCCTGAGTCTGGAATGCTACTTCCGTCCGAGGAGAGATGTAGATTGATCGGCGAGTCACTTGATTCATCTGTGTCACTTCGCTGACCAACACGGCGCCTCTTTGAATGTCTCCCATGTGGACCGGCCTTTTGGGGATCTCACATTTTGTAATCTTTTGTACAGCTGAGCATACACAGTGACCTGCGACAAGACACATTTAAATAAATCCTTCAAAACTCTACTACAAATGCAGAACATCAAACATCTGGATGCATTTCAACACTCACCCGTGAAGTCTTCTTGCTGCCTCTGTCCTGCAGCATGGGGTAGTACTGCACTATTCTCTTTGCCATAACTGTAACCTCTGGCTTTGATGGGTATCTGTCTGAGTCTCCACCCCCCTTTGCCCTCAATATTGCAGTCATACTGGTCATAGTGTTTCGGATGAGTCTGCATCTGAGGTCCTTTGACATTTCAAAACTGCTCTCTTCACCTTTCTTTGCCCATTCAAAGTGCTGATTTCGGACCTGCTCAAGCTCACTGTCGGTGTGCAACACATATTCTGGGAAGGATAACTTTACAGGGGTTGTGTACTTTTGGAGGACGTCCTTTCACAGGAGTGGATGTCTGTGGCAGGGATGACTCATTAATAGAAATAGGACTGCCCATTGGTTCAGAGTCTTTTTGGCCAGGTTCCTGTAAAATCAAATTAAGTAAACTCAAGGTAAAAATGTAATTTTTATTGTGTTAACACAAACTGCAATGTAATGTTTTTTTATATGGGTATTTTTTTTTTTATAGAGAATGACAAATATTTGTGTGTGTGGACTGGCAAATGTTTTTGTGAAGTTATTTATAGAAGTAATTTCTGTATAAGTAAAAAAAAAACAACACTTGTGAATCTTGAGACTCATCTGATTCCATTAGTTATGCAGTTTCATTGAAAAACTGACCTCATCCAATTCAGCATGACAAGATGTCGTCTGGGTCTGGGAAAAGATCTCGCAGGCCCTCACAGGACAGGGTACTCATCATTCCCTCACTGATGTTTGAAAAAGGTTATTTATGTAATTTGAGTGAATCGACCCTCTAAATTCTCAGATACAATCAGAAGCCTAACATTTAATGGAGACCTAGAGGTGCAACTGTGCTAATAAGTGTCATATCTGAACATTTACTGTTGCTTCCCTGGTTTAGATTCAATATTAAGGATAATTTAACTTTAGACTATACTGCACACCTCCACAGGGAATACACTACAGCACTACAGCAGGATGCCAGATTGTGAAGCCCTGTCACAGTGGAGAAGCTTTGGACTTTTCCGAAGTTGTAAAAAACACCTGAGCCAGTGCAGCCTGTCACACAATGCACACATGCCCATGCAAACATACATACATGTATAAATATATAAACCCTTCCTCACAGATACGGTGCCTCCTAAAGCTAAGGCTCATTGAATATTACCCCACTAAAACGGCCATTAGTAAACACAGCAACCCCTTAGTGCTGCCTCTGCCTCTCACAGCCAATCAAACAGCGATGGGGTGTTTGCCACCGCTGCTTACTGCTGTTATAGTGCTGGCGCAAGCCCCCACAGCCGCCACTGAGGCTGATTCCCATTAGAACAAACCTATTTGGCTTGCATTACAAACCCATTCAATCAGGCAGCCATGCTCTGCTTTTTCGTTTAAGCCTGGAGGCTGAGAGCGTATCCAGCCGCTGCCGTTCAATAAGTGAATGGGTTATTGCAGCTGAGTCTCCGTATCAACCTCATTTTCTCCTGGGCTTAGAAAAAAAAAAAAAAAGACAAACACGTTTTTTTGTGCAACACATTTGTATTTATAACTCATTTAAAAATAAGATGAAGTGCTGTACACTGTGCCTGCTCATTGAATATGCAACAGTCAAGTGTGAGTGGGGTGATTTCCATGTTTGATGACAGACAGGTGTGCAGGACCAGCTTGCCAGCTGTGCTGCCAGAATGACCTCTCCTGGCACTGCGAGTGGGAGGCTCATCACGCCCCTTTATGCCACGCTCGAGTGTCATCACTTGTGAGGCCCTGTGCTTAAATCACACGGAGCAACCCCACATCGCCTCCCAGCAACCAGACGGTGACTGTTATGGCACAGTTGTGAATTGACTTGAGCGACGTGGCTGTGATAATGGGTTAGAGAGTGTCAGTGTCATTGGTTTACTACTTATCACTCACAGCATCGCATGAATGTGTGATTTGGCTGCAGAGGAGGGGGGTACTGACTGACTCTCAGGCCCCTAGGCATAGTGTGGTCTAAATTCCACTTTGTAATCCTCCTGTGTACATTTCTAATTAGCTTATTTTACTTTTATTTCACCCTGCACTGATTTTGAAACAGGTTTGGATCAAATCTACACAACCAATGAAACCTGCTCTCTGCTGTGATATCAGTGAGAAACTGGAACACGCAGGAATAAATCTTGGCTGGACAGCTGTGCAAGGATTATGGTAAAAACTGGTACGGTGAAGGTCATGTTGCGTTTACATTATATAATGTGGATATGAGATAGAAGGAGTGTGAAAGAAAAGGGGGCCAAGACTCAACTCCTGCACCCATGGGCCATACTTCCTAGCAACACCTCAGCTAAGTCTTTGTTATAATTGTTGTGTTATGATGAATAGACTTTTCTGAATCACTAAATTAAAACAGGCTGCACCATACAAATTAGTTCTTGTGTTGAGTTTTTGCCTAATATTTACACCTACTAGCTGCCAGATGGAACTGCTGCATGAACATCAGCTTGCTAACATGACCTGTTTGGACTGAAGAATAACAGAGGTAATATGGGACATGGCCGACACATTTTTACCAGACACAACATCATTGTATATGACCAAATAATGTCAGCTGGGTTGGCATAATCGGGTATTCCCAATCATTTGAAATCAGAATACTACTAACTCTGAAACATACACATATCTCTAAGTATGCATTTATAAATAAAGTAATAACATTTACAAAGGACTGGCAGTTAAGTTTAATATATTTTGGTGCTTAAAACTGTAATTCTTGGAAGTTGCTACAGCTACAATGGTTTTCTGTTTGCACAGCTGTTTGCTTTTGACCAGACGGTGCTACAGATGTTCGCAATTTATTCACACATTGTAAAGTCTTTACTCGCAAAGACATTTAAGTTTGAATGGTGCAACACAATTTAGCAAATCACTAGCTTGGAACTAACTGGTAGTTACACTTTAGGATGGACAACATGGATATTTTGCCACAGTTTTAAAAAAGCCTATCATGACTATCGCTGGTATTTCCTGTTTTAGATCTGTATCACTTAATGTATCCAAACCATCTCAAGCTCAGGTTGCCTTTTTAAGAATTCAAACAGCACGTCTGATTTGAGCAGCATACAGAGCCCCTGTTGGACAGCCTGTACAATATCTGACTTATGATCAGATCAAATTTTACAGCTGGTTTTGCCTCAGTCACCTTCACAGCCGCTAAAACTCTTTTGCTTCCCAGATCCCATCCCGCCTCACTTTCCATCTGGTCTGAACAGGCAGGGCTGGGGTTGGCCTGTGCAGGGACCCCGGGGGAGTGGAGCTGCCGCTGAGATGCTCATTGCTTCATTGGGATTCTCACTGGATCCAATCACACTGTCAAGCTTGGGTAGTAGGCCAGTCTCCCTAGGTAGCGGCTACAGCGTACACACACACACACACACACACCATTTTTAACATTTGAACATCCCTCACTGACACATACAGATGGAGATGGAGATATACAGTATAAATGTGCACCCACATACTCATGCACCCTCCACCAGCATCATAAACACTCGGTCTTGATCCTCACAGGTCTGTTGATGCTCTCGACTGCAGAGCAACAGTGAAGCAGTGTTTTGGTGTGCAGCTCAGGCTCTCTGCTCTCTTTCACTCCTCCATTTTGCAGCCCCGTCTCATCTGGGAACCCTGCTTGAGATTTTCAAATTTTGTTCCACTTCAGCGATAATCCATTCAAAGTTATGCTAGTATCAGTCTGATGTCAGTCAAATTAAAAACACCTAGTAGATGCACTTTGCCAAATTGCTCAAAATGACAATGGATTTTGGTGTTTGTGGGGGTTTGGTTTTCCACAAAAATAAGACTTTTCCCTCATATGTATTATGTATGTGTGGCCATAAATACCCTTGAGTCTAAAAATCCTGAGTTTCCAGACCTGGTCCCTAGATGGCACTGTGTCCACTAGGCGAGAAAGCATCCCGCTGTTTATCATGCAGCTGTGACAGCCTGTAAAAGCTTTTGTCAGTGGAACTGAAGATTTAGAGTCCAGATTAGCACATTCATATCTTGGCAGTTAATTAGGGCTGAGGAGCTAACTGTAAGCTTGGCTGCCGAGTGATGGAGCGGAAGAATAAGAGGAGGTGTGCTCCCCACAGGGAGGCACAAAAGTGAATTAAGTGCAGAGATATGCACTTGACTATGCTGCTAATGTATCACTGTGTGCACCCATTGTGACATATGAATATGATTGCTTAACCCACACATGTGCAACCACTAAGCCATTTTCTTCTGTGCATGCGTGAACTTTGATATGTCAGCGTGTCTGATGAGCACGCACACACTTACACCTACACACACATGATTCTTTTTGAGGTTTGCGCATGTGTGTGCCCTTCATAGTGCTGGAGCTAAGGTCAGCGGGCTCATATTTTACCTGTCAGGACTGATCACCATCTCCTTCACAGCTGCTTTGCCTCAGCCCGTGGAGGATACAGCATCTCTCCTGAATCTTTACTGGGGTGGGGGCTGCATGTCTACAGTCTATACAGGGGGCGACATTAAATGCTACAGCTGCAGACGGGCTCCCAGCGCTCAAGGTGTTTTACAGCATCCTGCCTCAGCGTAGGAAGCAACAGAAACACCTTTCACCTGTAATCAGCGACAGAGCAGATGTATCGCTCTCAAAAAGCCGCTGTTGATTTGAAAGGAAAAACATGCCATAAAGCGTTTAAGTGGAATTAACCAGTTCATTAGTTGTAGTAAAATTTCATGGCAGGTCAACTGTCAGCCTTTAAATGCATGAAGGGGAGCCGCGCTGCTCCCTTGTTGCCGTTCCAGAGACCCTATACAGGGCGAAGGCAGAGCTAATGCAGTCAAACACACACAGAAATCCATTTGGAAAAGCCATTAGCAAATGTAAATTGTTTTTCTGTCAATTAAGATATGAATTATCCAGCCGACATCAGCGGGATTGATGTAATCTACTTGTACTAATTTGACTAAAAGGAAAAGTAGTTGCTACACATAAAATCCAATCAATAAACTTTGTCAGCCAACAACTGTGTAAGCAAATGGATTGTGAATATTAAATGGATACGTTTCCTCTGCTGGAACCCTGCTAGTGCAAAGCTGAAAGTGACTAATGGTGGTGAAAACAGTAATACCTCTCTGTTTCAGGGTTTGTGCCAGTAGGCTTCATAGAAGCTAAATGTAGACTTGTTTTCTCATTTTCAGCATGAGTACAGTTCTTATCTGGGGACTTGAATTCATTATTATAATATTAATTTCTAAAATGTTTTATTTGTTATTTGGGGAAATCTTTGGCTAAACTACAATGCTTTTTATGCATTTTCTGTTTCCTTTTCGGTGGTGATTTATGCTGCTTATTACCTTCCCTGGTACTTGTTTTTCTGTTCTCTTGATGTTATTGTTGTGGGAAATGCCTCATAGAATTTGTCTTCCAATTTAATCTTTGTCCTCTGCGCCGTGGAAAAGGGCACTTACTTTTTACCATACACAGTATATATCTAGTGAGATTCATATTCCAGCGTAATGCTGTGAATGAGGTTCATTGCCTCTGACAGATGCTCCTGATCCCAAATCAGCTCTGACAGTTGAGAGATAAAGGTAAAGAAGATCACTGGTGCACAGTGCGCTGCAGCTTGAGGCTCAATTTACAAAAGACCAGATAAATACTGATGATTTCAAAAAGGGCAGTCAGCTTAGAAACTAACTAATCAGGGATGAAAAACAGTTTCACATTCCTTAGAACTGCAAAATATCTTAAAATGTACATGACAGAAGTATGCTCATGTACTGTAACACAGTAACTAGCTATATATTTGGTCAAAACTGAGTGAAGACCTGACTGACTCCTTGACATCTGCATTATAAAAACTATCTTGCAATATATATATATAATTCCTGTGAAAACAGCTCATTAAATTTACAGTACCAGCAAAACTACACTAAGTAGAGCAAACTACACAGCTAAAACAAGAAGTGAAAGCTAGCTGGTGAAATAACCACAATTAGCCTCAGCTAAAGCTAAACTAAATCCACTCCCTAGCTAAATGCAAAATATCTATATGAACTAAGATCTTGGCAAATAAGTTAGTTATTACATATATTAAATGAGGCAGAAGCTAAAGCCAATAAAAAAAAAAACCCAGCTAAACATCTGCTAGCTTAATTGTAACAAGCAAAGCAAATCTCAGTAGCTGCCATCTCTGCTTTTGACTCTGACGACTTTAGTGGGGTTAAGATACCTTTAACGCTTCACATATTAAATTTATTAAATTGTAAATTTAAGTATTATATGGATTTCATTTTAAATATTAATGGATGGACAGTTCAGACACCTAGAAAAATATATTAATTCCCAAAAGTTATGGACTGTAAATAATGAAAAAACTTCTCTCAAACAAACTAGTTAAAAATAAAGCTGAAACAGCTGAAAGACTGCAGCAGTATGCAGGTTCTACGGCAATGACTGTTTTGTGTATAATAAAATGCTTAAAATGGTTTAAGATAAAGGCCTTTTCTATATGCAGGCTGCTAGCGAGCCAAATATTTAAACCTTCATTAATTGAATTTTTGCGTGGGGGAAACAAAATGTAAGCACATAACTGACACTTTCCTTCGAGCAAGTGAATTTAACTTTCACTTGTCCAGGTACAAAAGTACGGAGCCCCTCTGGGGTCACATGGTAGAAAAAAAAATTCTATGTGTAATCCGTGCCCTCGGGTTCACAATCGGTTGGTGTATTCTCTACACAGCAGCAACTGGAGCGGACCGTTGCTGTAATTCAGCACTCATTGTGCTTCTCACTTGAAGACCAACATTAATGAGAAGCAAACAGCCAGCTTGATAACATCATGTTAACAGTTAGCTACCTTCCCAACCTTTCACTTTTATTTCGGCTAAATAATTATGCATTTATTTGGCCTTTTACTGGATCTTTGGGCAAATGGTCAAGTATCGAATATTAACGTTACAGTTGCCTCCCGATGCTCCTGACTGGACAGTAGAATAGAATGGAAGAATAGAATTTATATTTTTATTATATTACATGGGGACCTCATGTGATTTAGAAATGGGATACACAAAGGCTGTAAAGAACGTTTGCAATACTTGGATCGACTCCGGATTGGTCAGTAAAGGCATTCCGAGTTGGACGTATCGTGGTGAAAAAATGCATTCGTTTTAAATCGGCACTCTAAATGTATTCATTTAACTAAATAGCCGAGCAATAAGTGGCACATGACGTGAAGAGACACAGTATTATTTTGTGTGTGTTTATGACTTGTAACATGTGCGATGAGGCCAGTCAATTTCTCGTCCACTTTCCCTAAAACAAACCTACATGGACGAGCCTTAATGTCGAGCTCTGGTCCACAAGCTAGTCACTAACTTCACTGCACCAAACTGTCTGCAGTTTTGTGCAAGGGAAGGTACAGAGGGTTTTGAACTTTTTTCTGAAAAATAGCTTTGTGCTGTGGCTGAAAACGACAGATGTGAGTGATGAGAGTGAACCAAAACAATCAGCTAAGCGACCTAAAATTCTCCATAGAGCTGAGAGGAACCGCAGTCAGGTGATGATTCTCCGTAGGTTTGTCACGAGCGACCAGCTTTCACATAGGAGCAATCATGTTAAAATTTGTTAATATAAAATATTGATGATAGCTGCTTTAAACACGCTGTTCTCAGTTTCACTGCTCCTGTAGTGATTGCTCTCTGCCTTTGTAAGGTACTATATTGCAGTAAGATGAAGTGTGGATTGAATGTCTTTGCTTGCTACAATGAATGTTGCCTTCTTACACACTAACTCTATATTGTGTTGACTTAGGCAGAACAAATGTGCGCACATTTTTGGTGAGGAAAAAAAAGAAAATGAATCTTGAAATAGGGGGTCTGCCTCAGAATGTAAAAAAACAGTCCCTCAGTGGAAGAAATCCCTGCAGGCCTCCTTGTTCCCATTGCCTGTGGCAGGATGAATGAGTTAATATGTAGTCATTGTGCGAGCTGGATATACTCACACACGCTGCTCTGATATCCTACATCAATGGGCTATTGCAAGTTAATGACCAGCTCTGTGAAGGCCCATTTGCACGAAATATGGACGATGTAAAAACGAGCTGGGAAAGCAGGTGCTGCAGCCATTGAGTGGCTCATAACCTGACCATATGGTAGTGGAGAATCTCATTTGGCTGTGCACCCTCACAAAGGCCCAACTCTAAAGAAACCCAAAGCCATTCCTCTGCTGTTGTGACGACTCTGGACCCACTAATAACCGTTTTCTCCACCCATCCTTTTTTCTCTTGTTGCATCGATGAACAGAGTAAGAATTTGCATAATCATCTATAGGTAAATGATAGTGTTGAGCTGCTCTGCTCCGGACTTCATTTGAATGGAAATGATACCACTTTTTGGTATAAAAGTAAATCATTGAAGTGATAGCAAACGGATGAGAAATTGTGGTTCGGTGAATAGTCTCCAGCGTAGATTGTATCTACTGTATCTCCATCTCCTTGCTGTGTCGTCTCCTGCCTTTACACCACAACATGGATGAGTGAGTGACAGCCACCTGCAGTCTAGCATCCAAAAAGCTTGGGAACAACATTTTTTTTATTTCTGGGAATTGTTTGGAGTCAAAGGAGCAAAGACAATAATAATTATCTGGTTGAAAAAAGCCAAGTACCGACACAAAAAATCAAAGTGAACATACACACTGACTGATTTTGCATGAAAAAAAAAAGAGAACAAATAACTTCAGCAATAAATAAATGACATAAAAAACCCAACATATTGCCAGAAGAGAATGTCATAAAAATGAGACATGAAATAAATCTACACAATAACAGAAAGTAAAAACAAATGCAAAAAGACGAGTTGAGCGAGACGAGAACATTGACGTCAGAGTAAAAAAAAAAAGTAATAAAGAAAAAAACACCTGCAAGTCAGTAAGGTGCTAGCAATAGATCTCCAAATCCATCATAATCTGGCATTATTCTCATGTTCTGTTTTTTAAATTTCCAATAAAAAAATAAATAAATAACACGATGAAAGTAATTTTCGAATAAGGAGGAGTCCCTAATACAAGATCCGAGGGAGTTGTTTTCTGTTAGACTGACAGCTTCCGATGGTCAAATATTCATGCGACTGAAGAGAAACACCATCCAGAGAGACTAGACGTCTAATCTAACATCATTTTCTCCCCGCCTAAACAAATGTTTCTGTGCACATCATTTTTTATCTCCAGGCGTTCCTGGCAAAAGAACAAAAATAACAAAAAGAGAAGGTTCTCTCATGTTGCTACAGCAGTAAAATCGAATCAAATGGTCTGTCTATACAAGAAGAGGATTCAACAAAACCAACAGAAACTTGAATTTTCTGTACAATATTGACCTGCAAAGCACAACGGCTATGATGTAATAAAATATGTAAACATATTTGCTGTTCTTGACACAGTCGTCTGTGACAACAGATAGAATCACACTTGTTCACGTTGGAGTAAGTCTTTAGCCTGGATTTTTTTTTTCTTTTTTTAGATTGCGACAATTAAATCTCTGCCAGACACAAATTATGATAATGCATTTTTGCCACAGCATCTCAGGAAATGTGATGAAAACTGGACAAAAACAATTAAGTGAAAGACAAAGAAAAATGCTATCAGAGATTTAAAATTCAGAGAAGCAACAATGTGTCGTGCATTTTGCCTGATGGATCCACTCTTGCACGCTTGAACGCCATCTAGAATTTGGATGCCATGCATAGCAGTCCAATCCTTAGTGGAGATGTGAGGGAGGGAGAGAAACATATTGACATACATTACTTTATCACGTCCTGCTGAGCGGTCACTGAGCACTGCCTAGCCAACCCTGACTGGACATCATCCTTCAAAAAAGATCTCAATTCAATAAATAAATAACTTACTAAATGAATAAGCGAAAAACTAAACAAAAACAGAAAGAAAAAGACAGCTTCAAGTACACATATACTTTAGCTCATATTGCATTCATGAAAGCTACATTGAATGAAACCGTTTGTAATGTGAAATCATGTTTTGACTTCCAACTTTCCCGACAATCATAGTTTCTTGAGGTCCCTCGCTTACACAGATGCCAGCACCACGTCACATACACCTCACATGCATGCTCAGAATGGCCGAAATGACAGTGATCGTATTTTACAGGGTTACAATGGACAAGGTCATAAGAACTCCAAGGATCACACACCTCTTGACAGTCACTTGGGGTTGTGTGGATGTTAAGAGTGATGTTATTCACACTGCCAAATGTCTCCAGCAGGGACTCCTTAAAAAGATCCACGCCGAGTCCCAGTGAAGTTGTACTGCATTGTCTCTCTGTAATGCTTACAATAGTAAGTGTGCTTCCATAAGCCAAAGTTCTTTTGTAAATGTTTCAGTGACTCAGTAAATCTTGAGTTCTCAAGAGATTTTATCCTTTTTAAATCACAGTTGCCAATATGGTACTGTCAAAATGTTTATAACTTTGTTCCAAACTGTTTATTTTTCTATGTGTTGGGAAATGACTTCTGATTTCTATACATAATATTCCTTGTCCTTGTCTTTCGGTCTCTTGCTACTGGTGCTGCCTTTGGCACTGCCGCTGGGTGTTTTATCTTTCACCACAGCGCCATTGGTTTGCGCCGAGTTGCTGATGTAGTTGCGCGTCTCGTCCACCTGGTAGGAACCCTCGTCCCTGTTCCTGTACTTGTACATGGCGTAGAGAAGGATGAGGATGCAGAGGGCGGCAGCTGAGACAATGCCCACAACCATGCCCGTGGTACTGCTGGATTCCCGGATCACCTCTGAGGCCCCCGGGGGAACCCGCCGCACCACACCGGGAACTGTGGGCAAAGCGGCTGGCACTGTGCGCAGCATGGGCGAGGTGATGAAGGGGCCCCGTGGCTTGGTGCCGTCCTGATCGAAGGACGTGGGCAGGGGCAGCAGGACTATGTCCGGCTGCGGGGGTTTTACCTCGCGGTTGTTCATTTTCCCGGCAGGCAGCTTGGGTGGCGTGTCCGAGGGGACCGCCGGCGGCGGTGTGCCCCGGGGGTCGGGCAGAGGCGAGGTGGGTGTAGTCCTACCTGCCTCAGAGGCTTTGCTAGGCCTCAAGTCCTTGGCCTCCCACTTGGGCGCGAGGGCTTTGTAGCCGCCTTCATAGGCCGATGTGGTCAAGATCTTATCTGTTACCAGGGAGAAGGTGGTGTAAAAATCTTCATCGTCAGTCGGGGGCAGGCTAGAGTCGAAAGCTTCGCCAGAGCCAAACCCCGAAATCACCATGCCATCATCATCATCATCATCACCACCATCATCACCACCATCACCATCATCACAATCATCGCTGCCTCGGTCCGACAAGCAAGGTACCCCCGCCTCAGTGGCCATGGCCAAGGATTCTTTGGTGGTCTCAATAATGGTGAGGACAGGGCGGAGGGTTGGGGGGAGGGGGATGAAGGGAGAACGGGTGGATACAGAAGGGATGTCTATGGGGTCCTCGACTAGCACGGGGATGACTAGCTCCCCTCCTGGAAAGTGAAACAGAGAAACAAACAGAAGTCAGATGGCAGAAAGTCTTCCATCAGCAAATCAAGAGGCAGCCAAACACCAAAAGAATGAGTAACCAAGAACGAATAAAGCAAAGCTCAACGTAGGGAGAAAATGAACTGAAGATAAACAAAGAAGGAAAACAGAAAATACCGTACCAGTGCAAAAACAACCAAACTCAGAACCAAACAAGACCCAAACTGAAAGAAAACAACAGCCATAAATAAAGTATACATTGCATCAAAAGGCTTTGAGGGATGCACAAGGGTGAGCCACAGTAAACTGACTCGTACATATTAACTCCTACATATTCTACACGTTCTCAGACAGCAGTATGCTGCATCAGGACTATATTTATACTGCACTATAAACTACTTAGAGTTATCATATATGTTCAATGTGCTGCATGTATATTCATAATTCACAATTTGTATACAAGTGTGAATTATGTCTAATGCCACACAAACTGTGGCCCTATATTTTGTTCTACCTGATAACGCTGCATATTTATCCACATTAATTACTAGTACTTTTAAGAGGCTTGTTTCATTTATCTTCAAGTGTAAATCCTTTTTAGTCCGTTCAGAAACTGAGCACCAAAAGATGTGCTCTGTGGATAAAAGGAAGCAGAGGCTATTAGCATGTGTTTGCAATTCAAGTGCAAGCCAGCGGGCCTGAAAGCAAGTCAACTGAGCAGCTATGCGAAACACCTTACAAACAGTTTCTCATTTCAGACTTAAAGAGGCACTTTTTGACCCTGCTGACCTACACGGGCGAACAAATACTAACAACTCCTGCATCATAAAGCGGAAAAGTGGCAGAAAACTAAAATGGGAAAGGCAGCCTTTTTGGACTGGGAATGCTCCAAAGTCCAAAAACTTTACCTGGAGGCCTCTTAAAAACCTGACTGGCACTTTCGGCCTGTCAGGGGGTCACACGCTGATCTACAAAAGAAAATGCCACCACTCACAAGTCATTAAAAATGGAGGGAACCTTTCTTTCCTCAGCATTAGTGGGCTCTCCTCTTGCCCTAGCCTCTTGCCTTTTGACCCCTACAGTTACCACCATGGCACAAAGTCACCGGGCAGTTCAATGACACATGAATGTTTGCTGATTTGTAGTCTTTGGTGGGAGAATCGTGCTTGTAACAGCGCGTGTTCTCCATTTTGGAGTGTGGTATTACTATATTATTCATAAGAGTGTAAGACTGAAGGACCCTAGGTGCTTAAAAACATTTCCACAGCCACTCATTATACTTAATCCATTATGGAACACTTAATACCACATGCTTTATTGATTAAACCTGTTGTTTGACTACTACAAAGAGTCTGAAACATTCAGATGTCCATTGAAGCTGCTTATCCTCTTGCCAAAGTGGCTTGTTTGTACATTGCAAAGGCTCACAAACAGGGCACTATAAAGAGATGCAAACCTTTTGGAACAATAAAGAAAAGAACACAACGGAAATGAAGGAAACGGAAATAATAATTAAGGCATTGCAAAAAGAGTTCAGAGTTAGAGCAAACATTGTAAAAAACATTCACAAAGTAAAGCCACAGATAGAGCTATCCAGAAAGGGATTAGTAACAAGTAAGTAGAAAAAACAGGTAAAAACAAAGTCAGCTCGGGAAATCATAGAAGCCTACAAAAAAAAAAAAAAAACAGTTTTCAAAGGAAGAAAGCATACCATCAGTTTTGTCAACTTACATCAACAAATTGCCCGCATGATTTTGGCAGGAAGAAAAAAAAAAATTTACAAAAGAAAGTTGTGTAAGAATGCCTTTGGACAAGTTAGGTTAGTTTCTGTATTTTCTTTTTTTAGCAATTTCTGATTAATTAGTATATATTTCCCTTTTTAAACAGGATGGCACAGGGAGGCAACAACACATACATCCACACATCATGACATGAAAAATAATCTTCACCATTCTGTTCAGGGTATCTTCTTTTTTTATCTTGGTTTTTTTTTGTTCTTTTGATAGTCATTTAATTTTGTATAAAAAGAAAACTGTATATCTATAATTCTTGCTTTGATAGATAAGTCTCTCCATAAATATCTACAGCCTGATTAGATGACTCTTTCTCTTTTGTTTTTATTTTGCTCGACTTCAAGTTCATCAGCAATGAACAAATGGATGACTGTACATATCTTAGAATCTCTATGTAAAGGGTTTGGGGAGGAGGGAGTGTGAGACGGGGGGTGGGACCTATGAACATACTAGGAAGGAAATGACATAGATGGGGGTGAACGTGTACATCAGTTGCCATGTCCATGTAAAGGCGGCACGAAGCGGTCGGGCGGCATTAGAGCTTTTGGCTGTAAGGAAGGGATGGGGATATACAAACAATGAGCATATACATGCCCATCTACAAAAGAGAACAGCACTCTCAACACTGACAGTTTTACAAACCCTAAGCTGCAACTTCTTTGCCATGCACAAAATCAATCGACTCATTCATTGATTAATTCCAAATTTCAATCAGAGATAGCTATTAAATAACAAGAAAATATTAGAGATCAGCATAGAAACAGTTTGGAACAGTTTTCACAGATAGCGGTGAGGGTCTACTTTGGAGGCGTCTTCTCTTTTTTCTCTATGAGGACATGAATTGGAACACTGCGTGGTTTTGATGCCCAAACATAAAGAATACACCTTCTGTTGTTTATGAAATGGCAATTATCTCATAGAGAAAAGAGGAAGTTTCATTCTGATTAGGGGGGAGAAATATCATCAAAACATTGGCAATAAAGATTCTTAGCAAATTAGCAGATAGTTAAAATTTTTTAACATTTTCAGAAAAGAAACATAGAAATACACATATATGTGTATTAACATATATGTAAAAACAAAAAAAAAGACGAAAATAAAACAGATTAGCAGGCAAGAAAGAAAGGCAATAAATTTGTCACACTATCAAAGATGAACAACCAGAAAGCACACACTGAGGCAGACAAAGAGAGGGGGGGGACAGTTTATAGGCAAAGTGTCACCACCTTCGCTTAACTAATAATAAAGACTTTATTATTAGTTACTTCAATACATTTCTCTTGTTAGTATTTTAAAACACAGGACAGGGCGTGCAATCTGGATGTACGTCAAAGAAAGAGAGGTCAATCAGTCATGGTTTTATTTTGGATTCTAGATTCTATAAGAAGTTGGGTTAATGCATGCTTAAGTAAGTTGCATTTAGGGAGAGTAATATACAATAACAATACAGCAAGCCATGGGACAGTTAGGGGAAGGGGCTTAAGAAGGGGTCAGAGGTCAGTTAAAGGTCACTGCCACCAAGAGCTGTGGGATATTTTCTCAGGCAAAGAATCCATTCATCAGCAGTTAACGGGGGAAAGAAGTGTGCACCATGGGTGATATACAACCAGCATTATGTGGCATTTAGGCCCACCGCATTGACTAATTAATCAAGAGTGATAATTAATGAGCTACTTTTTCATTAAACGTTTAGATGCTTTGTGTTACGTGCATAACCAACAGCCTTCGTTTGACAGATAAACACCACGTTGGGAAGGAGTTCCACAAGAGGGCACAGGGTGGCGAGTTCATTTGGGTCTTTGTAGGAGTTAAAGGAGACGCGAGAGGCACGTTTGTCTTCAGACAGCCGGTTTCGGTTCCTTGTCTGCAGGCTGGATACAGAAACCTGATTCGTTAAGCATCATTGAGGAAATACGGCATCTGACACGCTGTTCCGACTGTGTATTATCAGCAGCTGACTGTCCAACCGTGCTGCAGAGAATCAGCTACTGTCCGTCACGATCTACCGTACGACTGCGAGCTTCTCCTCGACTACAAGCTACCGCTCACGTTGCATAGCTGAGATAATATTCTAATATCGGAGCCAAACTCCTTGCCTCGTTATATAAACAATACCAGCACAGGGTAAGTGATTTAATCCTAGGCTTTTTATTTATCCAACCCTGCCCTTGTTGCCTTGGCCTTGTTTACATCCCCCTCCACTCCATTCTTGGCTAACAGCATTCAGTGACTGTTGGCTTTGCGCTATATCAACAAAGCACTTGCATGGGAGGGGGACTGCTGCAGCTAAGGGTCTTCCGTAAAGTCAGGACCTTGATGTTCTGGTAAACACTTTAATCCTGTGTAAGCTCTAGCCCAAACGTCGCGCATCTTGCTGCATTTCTGAAGCAGACAAACGCTGCACTTTCTAATGGGTTTGCTTAACCAGACTGCATTTGTTTTCCGCACTCGTCAAGATGGATGGGGATTTGATTCTAAGCCTCTGCCTCCCTGGCAAATAACTCTCCACTCTGCTAGGCCTACAGACAGTTACTCTGTTTTCCTTCTATTTTAAAGCAAAAGGAAGTCAGGAGGACTTCAGCTTGACAAGTGTTTCTTTGCGCCAGAGCCTACTGGCCTTTGCATCAATGAGAAAACCTGATCCCATCTCTTTAAACCGCAAAAGCGAAGGCATGAAACAACCTAAATTATCTAGTCATTCTGCTTTTGGTCATTCCTGGCAAAAGACTATCTACTGCATGCCCGTGCTGGATTTTGGAGAGGAATTAAATAAATATAGTATTAAGAAAATGTATTACTTCTAAATGGCTGATTGACTGACTACCTCAGCAGCTCGGAGGCTACAGATGCAGAAATCTCAGAGCAGCACTTTTCCCTCGCTCTTCACTCTCCCGGCCTGATCCCCGTGTCCATCCAGCGTTTGCTGAGGCTTCCGAATGGAGATGAATCCCGACGGTGTGTCAGGGATTTCACGCCGCTACACCATAAAAGCGGAAAGCCGGTGCACCAGCATCAACCATGGATGAACTGAGTCAATGGGATTTTGACACTGCAAATTGTGGGTGAGTCAGTGGTTTGGGGCCTTGAAATCCCATTGTGGCTGCGCACATTGTGCCCAGAGACCTGCTGTAGCAGATTCATTCACCTCCACCCACCACAGGTAGGGAGCTGATTACCAGAGAGCCAGCAAAACACATATTCTCAGTGTGGACACACTTAAAGGGACATGCCAGGGATTATATTGGTGCCCTGCGCAGTGGCTGAGTTCTCTAGAAACATGTACCTTAAAAAGCTGAGCACTTCACCCTACCATTAAATTATCTTATCTTGCCTGTGCACACCCCTGCCAAGGGAGGTCTAATTTCCCACTGATGGACAATTCATTTCCGTCCTAAAAGTTGAACGATGTTACGTTTACAACTTGTCTGCCCTCTAATGCCCTGATGCATGAACTACCTTGGGCAGGCAGAGGAACTCTCTTCCGTGGTCGTCCTGAAGCTACGGCGCATGGCATATAGCTCTTAATCCGTCATCATGAGGCTGGGCGCAGTCTGGCGTTTTAAATTGGCATATCCAGCAGGCGTGGCGACTCGCCCCTGTCAGCCGGTCGATTTGCTGTACAGCCATTAGGCTGCACCTCTGCACTCGGCGGACATGTGTCAGCTGAATAACCTTTAAACTGATCTGAGGCCTGTGTTGAAGTGACAGCTGGCCCAATGGGGCTTGACGGAAGCCATAGCTGACACCACAAGGAAGCCCAGTGATCCATCCCTATCATACTTCATTCCGTTTCCCTACACGTGTCGGGGCTCTTCATATACAGCAATGAAGAAATCATGCAACGTTACAACCTTGCTGCCAGTCTAACATTAATTTGAGCCACAGATAAACACTTTACCCACCAAAGCCAATGAGATGAAGAGACATCTATAAATATGTTACATCTGTTTGATCTGTGCTCCACTTCATCAAAGGCTGATAGGGTAATGGCGCATGCAGGACCATTTATGGCCCTTTTATTAAATACACACTCTTTTTATGATCTGCTTGACTGCCACATAGAGCGCAACAGTTTAGTGGGAGGCTGTCTTCACTAGAGAAATGACAGCGTTGGTTGCTTGTTTAATCCGATTGAAACAACCTACCTGTATGTTTAAGCTCAGCAGCAATGCAGGAAGGAGTTTAATATTCTCATAGAGCAGCAAAAAGTCACGTTGTGGATGCTGGCATGACAATTAAAAAGTTAATCTTTCCCTATCGCTAAATCAGATTTCTTTGGCCATTTGGGGGCAGCGAATGTGCACGTGTCATTTGGAGGCGTGTTTTCTATCCAATATTCACTCTCCTTTTAGTTCCGTTTTGGTCACCACCAACTCCTGATATATACCTTTCTTGTGGCAGACGTATTGAATTGCTATAGCAGGAAAAAACACCACCAATAATGATGGCTCCATTCCATTTGTGTCCCACGGCCGAGGGATCGTACGTCTCCCTGACGCACAAGAGTAAATAGAGCAAAGCCATCATCATCATTATTAGTAAAACCTATGCTTTTTATACTATGAGAATATAGTAATGTCTGCTCTGACAAAGACCTCTCATTCTGCATTTTGGCATTGGTTAGTCCTAGTAAAACTTTTTACATGTGCTTGTTATGAGTCTAAATTGAAATGAACATCTGGTCTAACTAACATTATGCCTTGCAGAATTTTATAGCAACTTGTAGGCACTGTGGATTTGTGGAAATCATTTGCATCAATTACCAAAATATGATTACGCATCTAATCACACATTTTCTCTGATTACACGACGACGAGCTGCAACACTTTTAATCTTTTAATCAACGTGAAATTAATCATAAATTGACTTTGTACATGCTATTCTCTAAACGAAGCATCGCATGTTTTTTGAGCGATTTCCAGGTAGTAGTTATTTTTGGTTTTATTGGTTTATTGGTTTTCTTATGCTTTTATTGTCAGTTTAACTCATAGTTGTGTAAACGTATCGTGTAAATGGTCAAGAATATCTCACTGCACACTCTTTATTTGCTCTCTTGTGGAACTCACGTGGGATAACGGGAAAGGGTAAGGTTTAACAGTTTTATTAAAAAACACACAGACAACACAAGCACGAGACGAGACCACGTACAGCAGACAAGACAGGCCGCTTGGCAGACACAGACGGAGCCCTGACAAAGACAGCAGACACAAGCACAAACACAAGACACCTCCAATGGAGGGGCTGCCGTGGGGGGCTACAGCGGTGGCCCTGCACCACCGCTGTAGCCCCGAACACACACACACCCCCCCACCCACACACTGACATGTAGTAAAAGCCAGCTGGGGGGGGGGTTAGCCTGAGTCTTATGGGTGGAGAAGAAGCAGCACACAAAATGGATGCCAATCATATCCATGCAGAAGCGGGGGAGTTAGGGGTTGAGGATTATTAGTTAGTCTATAGTGCGGTACAGTCTAGTACAATGTGCATGCCATAATAGCCTTCTACTTGGAGCAACAGATAGAATAGAAAAACAGATATACTTTGTGGCAATAAAAGTCTTTTTATGCCATCTGCATTCAGACAGACATGTATATGCAGAGAGGCTAAAAGAAAGAAGGTGGGTGAGTCGGGATGGGGGAGGGGGAGGGGGGGGAGGAATCAACCCTCCGGAGGGGAGACGGGGAGTCATTCTTTCACACACAACTTTCTTGAGACAGAATGGGGTTGCCTGCACAAGGCCAAAAAAAGGATGATGGCAAGAAAAGATTTTGTTGCCGTTCATTTCCCTATGTTGTATCGAAAATGGGGGGAGGATGTTTCTTTAGAAGCCACATGGCACAAAATAAATAAACAAACACAAACTTGATGAGGAGGAGAACTTTGAATTTTCCAACCACCAAAAGTTCATGCGGCACAAGATGAGGCAAAAATGGAAGGAGTGGCTTTATCCTTGCTTGGAGGATGGACGGCGGATGATGAGGACAAAAGAAAAAAAAAAACCCAAAAAACCCAAAACAACGACCACAACAAAACCAAGGAAATAAAAATCACCCCACTCAACCCGCCCCTGGACCCAAAGTAAAGCAAAAACAAAATGCTCAAATCTTAAGCAACCCAGTAGCTGGGTCCAAATCGATACAGAAGATAGATGTTCACATGTGCATCACAGGAGAAAAAAAAACCCAAACGAAATGCAACAGAAAAGAAATCAACATCATGTCATGCAACTGTTCATACGACTGGAAGCGGGGCAAGGAATGAGGACATGAATTTCTGTGTCAACATGGTGAAATGCACAGTATGTATGAGTGTGTATGACTACATATGTTGCCACTATATGAGGGGAGGGTACCATGTTCCCTTAGTAAAAACGTCTTATGCTTTGTTCCAACTTTGAGAATACTTGGGTTTGGGGTTTTAATGGACTACGCAAACGGGGGGGGACGCACAAGCTGTAAAAATTTGTCCATTTAATTTCAATAATCTCTGATTTAAGAAAACAACTTATGCTTGTAGATAAAGAACCTAAATACTACACTGGCGGCACGGAGAAAATGGCTTTCTCTTCACATCAAAAAGCCATATAAGTACAAGGACCTAAATGTGGTCATAATTTCAAGGAAACAAACACTATTACAATGCGATAAAGCTTCAAAGTAAATGAGTTACTTTCACAGATATGAGGAAAACGATAAAATTACTAGCAGAATATCTAGTAAAGTACAATTTCCAAAGAGAAATAAATAAATGCCCGATTATCTGTTATGTTCTCCAGGCAGAGATCAAGTGAAAAGGCAATGCATTGTTTCAACTCGGGCTTTTTATTATTAGCGAAAAGTGGACATATGCTCGGTGCTAAGATGAGCCATATTTAGCCAGATTACTGCGGCATCAATTAGTCCGCTGTGATGGCGTTTTGAAGGACAGTGAAGCAATCAAATAGCCTGAGCTGTTAATGATTTCCAGAGTGCCTAAGGGGAGACGCGCTTTACATACTCAGCCAGTTTCAATAGAGCTCACACTCCTCCTGGTTTTACTCCATGCTATTAGGATATATGCCAACGGCTCCCGGGCACAAGTGGGATTGACTGCTGCTTACGCAAAAGTCGTCCAAACCCAAGTTGCCTCAAAATAACCACTCCTTTTAAATCTGCGGTTTTATTTCCAGCTCTGTGTTTACTTCCATACTCCACTGAGTGAATGTCTCATCACTTTGATCTAATCACAAAGTGATGTGTGTGTGTCTGTATCTGTGTGTAAAGGGAGGAGGGAAGAGAGACGATGCGCACAGAAATTCGAGGATATCTGTTCTCTATTAGAATGTTTCAGGTAAGGCAAGCCTCCGACGAAGGAAACAGAGGTACAAACAAGAGAAGAAGAAGGTAGGAGAAGGGAGGAAGAGGCTCCGTTGCAGTTAGTCTGCTACATATCACAGTATCTATGCTGAAAGCATCTTTGTTCTCGAAAGAATCTCAAAATGTATCCTCTGTCAAGAGAGACGCACACACACGCACAGCAAGAGGAAATCAACCATGTACAGGACAGATACATTTTGAAGCATCAGTGCGGGCGACATGGGGCTTGATACTAATTTCGTACTTTGTTGAGTAAAGTTTTGCTCTCGACCGAATGCTGAGAGAACAAAATTAGTATCAACGCTTCCTCATGTCTGCAACCAGTGGCCCCATAGCTAAGTGTAACTTGTTTTAGAGATGAAAGGTATGAGCTTTACCTACAGTGGCTGATTATAAGATGTATGCATTTTCTTATTTACAGTTAATGTTAAAGCCTACAGAGAGCATGCTAAGGATATGGAAACTCGTTTCTTACAGCTTTCATCCATCTCCAAAGAGTTCTTTAAACTTTAGATATACACTGAGAACCCCTCACACTAGTGTATATTTCTCGCAGTGGCTACTTTTCGGAGGGCTTTTTTGAAGTTACACTTGAAGCTCCCATGGGACATGATGCTAAGAGGAGAGGCTCCTCGGTAGCAAATCAAAGAAAGATAAGGAGAAATAGACCAGGTTCAGAGCAAGCACAACTCAACACACCCATCCCACCTGCATGTCCGGAGTCGCACTCCTCCAGGTCCTCGTCGTCGCTGGAGCACTCCGCCGACGAAACGATGTCATCCGTTGTCTGCGGAGAAAAAGACACATTCACACACATGCACAGGAAAAGGTGGTTAGGCTCGGGGCCGTATAGTGAGTCCTCATCTATACTGCCCACAGCCATTCCATTCAAGGATATCTCTGCACACACAGGCCTCTCCACCTGTCCTTCGGCTTCCATATATCACTTGGAGTCAATCATATTTCACAGTGTTTATCATTCTTCACTTTATGTGCTTTCCACCTCCGCAGATAATTGTTTTCCTTCACCCTCCGCACTCTGCCTCTGATTATTTATTGCCCCTCTCCTCCTCTGTCGTCCACAATCAATGGCCCCACCAAGCCCTCACAGATCAACACTGTCCCGGCTTCTGATTTGTGCTAAAGGGTGTGGGGGGGGGCAGACTTGCTAGCTACACCCGGACCAGCAATGGATTATCTGCACCCTCCAGTTCCCACAATTCTGATTTATCCCCTCTCCCCCCCTTCCCGTATTTCGGGTCGACCCATGGAGGACAGGTGGGGGGGTTATATTTCAGCGGTGGTGCGCTGGGCAGCCAGCGTTTATTAGAATGAATCAGCGGGGCGATAAAATAAGCCCTGTCACCAAGCAGGGTTATGAAATCAGAGTGCTGATTGAGTTTTCCAGTCCTGGCCGAGGGTGTGGGGCTCTAAATATCATTGATTTTGACAGACTAATGAAACGCGCCCCCATGCTTGCTCTGCTGCTTTCAACGGGGCCCACCTCTACCACATGCATACGCCCGCATGCTGGTGTTTTTTCAAAGCATGTTGCTAATGTGTAGCGTGATTATGGGCAGTGCTATTTTCTGTATCAGTACATTTGATAATGTGTGTGTTTTTGCTGGTGTGCGTAATGCACCATGTTGATGCACTGTACTCCAGCACAAGGAGGCAAAAAAAAAAAGAAAGAAACGAAGCAAGAGGGAAGACTCTAAACTAAATTGCCGTAAAATATGGCCCCTTGGTAAACATGACCATTTATTGAAGCCACATCACGGGCGTAAAAGTCTTGGTTATTGCTGAAAGAGGGTTATTGCTTGTTATTATGATAGCGGCAGATGTGGGAGGCAGGGACACAGAGATGGAAAAAAAACCCTGAGCCACTTCAAAGTCTGTTCCAGTGATTTCAACCCGAGACCATCACACCATAACCCAGCATCAACTGAAAACACTGCCTTTGTCTTGTCCATTCATGCTGCATTTCTCTGCAGCTGATGCCGACAGCATCTCAGCACAGAGCAAGCATTTTCACTGCCAGCGGCTTAGCAGAGTCTTACACCGCCCCCCCCATCTATATGAGCCACGTCCTTGGGGACTTTTACACATATATGTAAATGTGGCATGACAATATTTTGTAATTGTTGCCATGGCAATCTGACTAGGCCGAGACTTGTTACATGACCAGAACACTTCTAACATGGGTCAAACCTGAGTTGAATCATATCACATTCGTTTACATACATAGCAGGGTTGCTGTTCTCCAGTAAGCTGATTTACTAAACATTATGCAAAGACATGGTTTCTGTGATCGGGGTAGGGAATTAGGGGAACCTGGTTCCTCCAGCTATATCTTCCCAGCTATGTATATGAGTAACTGGGTTGGTAATTGGTTTTAAAGACAAAGACTAAAGACGGGGAGAGAATCGCTGTAACAGCAGAATATCTGGATGAAAGGAGAGGTAATTACACACAGCGATGCAACCTTGTATGTAAATTAATTCCATCCAACGTTACTCTGAACCTAACACAAAGTAACTTCTAGAAGTCCAAATAAGTCCGTTTCTGCCACTGAATACTTGACTATTTGTACATAGTCCTGCTGTGGATAAAACGTCTTCAGTGACGTAAAGGCTGCAAAGACACAAGGTTACAGTAAATGTGCAGAGAAAGATGTTAAAAGATCTTGTTTAGTTTTCTTAAGATAACCAGAATAAATCTGTAACTTAATTAATTTCTTATGCACAAAGAAAACAAAATCTGTTGAATAAACCATGAACTATACTGTAATGAGACATATCTAAGAGATTCTTCTCATGTCAGATTAGTCTTATTAGAAAATCTACTTTCATTAATTTTATACATATTCCCGTAGCAGTGCGGGGCGAGAGACGGGGGAAAAAGCAGAAAACCACTATAATCAGCAGGCCTCAATAAACCTAACACTTTGCTTTAACATGTCCGTAGACTGTAGGCTAAAATTAGGCAGCAGAATGTTATTTTCCATCTAAAAAGAATGATGGTAACATTTATTAGGTACCTGTTCCCCCACAGCCCTGTCAAATGAGTACCGATTTATCGACAGCCACCATGCTCCAGATGTGCTCCTTTAAAGTGGATTGTCAATTTACATTAATTATATAAAAGTGGATATTCTTGGGGCACCTCTGCAGCTTAGGAGTTAACTTATGAACCGCTGTGTCCCCGGTTGAAATCTGGCCTTAGCGTAGCATCTTTCTCGTCGCTCTGTTGTCAGTAAAGAAAGGCTTAACCACCCCCAAAATATTGGTTGGAGGTAAAATCGATCACTTGATATTATTTTCCAACTCATCACTGTCGTCCAGCTGTGCTATCGTTGCGTTGAGAAGAGAAGAGGGATGTAGCACAAGGTGCCACTTGTCAGAATCAGAAACAGCTTTCTTGCCAAGTAGATCTCCAGTATAAGGAATTTGATGTAACTGTCATGTCTGAATGCCACATTTAAGAAGCAGAGACCTACATTTGAACGTGGGTTACTTAAACAGATACATGGCACCAGCAACCTTACAAATTCCATGTCTGAGAAGAGCTTTAGTAACATACATTAACAGTCATCACTATGACTGTGTTAAAGGTGTGTGGCAGGCTAATCAATGGGATAAAGGTCAAATGGCATGGCCTTTAACCCCCAAGGTAAGCCTCATCGACAAATGTTAAGTCTCTGCCCTCTCTTGACTTGCTGGCATACGGAGGCCAAAGCCCGGCGCAGCAGTGCAGAGCTCCTGCAACGGGGGAAACAAAAAATCATTAAGTACTTCATCTCTGAGCCTATCCACATGAAACAGGACTGCCTGCCTCAGCTCATGTATTGTAAATGTTGCATTTAAATGGCAGAAGGACATACAGTCAATTTTTTTCTGTTTGATTGAAAAGCATCTGTGACTCTGAGTCAAAGATGATTTTGAGCGACTTTGATTCCACTCGGAGAAACTGAAGAGGGCCTTTGAAGTGTGATGTTTGACATTTGTGCATCCACTAGAAGTGCGCCCGATTCATTTTCACAAACATATGATGTATCTCTGCCACTCACGATGGCTCACGTTGAAGTGCTTCTCATGAACCGCTTGGCGTGGCATTTTTCTGTGACACACCGTCGTCTCTCAGTCGGCCAGAGACGTCGATAATAACACATAGCACGATGGTAGATGGTGTGAATGCAAAGGGAGCTCGTGGAGCGGAAAAGGCATAGGCTGCATGTGTCTGCCGTGATGGGAGCCTACAGCGGGGTATAGCGAGATGATGCGGTTGGCCAGCGGGACTACAAAAACTGATTTCACAGCTGGGGAAATCCAATTCTCTGTCTAAATCTCCATAACATAGAGTGGGATATATTTTGGCAGCAAAGTGATTTCTTTTTTGGTGTAATTATTCTCAACAAACGCTCTCATCGTCACTTTTAAGAGAGTCTGGTTGGTAGGATTTACAGGCCCGGTTTGTTGCGAGTGTGTGTGGGAAGCTTTAAAATATGTACGCATGCCTTCTACTTCCTGTGTGTAAGGAAAGCGAATAATACGCGATGATTTCAGTAAAAACTCACAGACGTGCATCATGTCTGATTATCCTGATTACCTTGCCTTCAAGTGATGCTCAAATTCTTAAGTCTACAAACAAACACCACAGCCAAATCAATAGCCAGACTTCATTAAAACAGCATTTACACCTCTGACCACTTCAGCACATCAACTAAAAGGATCACACCGGCGATCGATAAAGACAGACAGCCTCCTTGGGAGACGAGTCTCAAAATACACAGCTTTTAGTTTCGCAACGAATGGCATGACAAAATGGAGAATGTGCAAAGATGCCGGGGCCGTCTGTCTCGACAAAGCTCCTCTGGTGTACAATCAGGGATTCTGGACTGACTACTGCCAGCAGCCATGCAGAGGCCATTAGCAGGCGCTGCTGCAATTACCTCAGCACCTGAATGCTACATCACCAGTCAGGCCTGACCTCAGAGTGAACAAAGAAGCTGCAAGATTGATTAACAATAAACTTGAAGCTTGGGAAACCAACACTTCTTTTAATCAAAACTTTTTTTTTAACCACGGGAAAAACAAAAACAAAGAACACCGTGGCTGTCCAGTAGAGATTATATAATTTATATTAAAAATTCATTTTACCACAATTTGCAAAGTGATGCAGTGGCGTAGAATGAAAGCTTAGCCAATAAATGTGAGATGTGAGCAGAATTAAAGTGTGTGGATGCTCGGTTTCATTTTTATGGAGAGGTTTACTTTTTTTCAAATATCACTTGCATGCCCATATGTGCATTGAATGCATTTTGTGGTTTTCGCTGTAATTGTTCGTCTAAAGCTCATATCAGGCTTCAGCTGTCCGAGATACAGCTCGTCTATGCAGGAGGCGTCTCGACAGACTGAAACAGATGCTTTTATTTTAATCAATCCAGTTGCTGACTGCAGGCCACATAACGGCTCACATTTTACTCACACTATACGCAACCTGACGCATATTTTCATGCTTCAAGTCCATTTTCTTCTTCTGTTTTACACACACGACTACATTGTTTGTGTGTTGCCCAAACACGGGTACACCTACACTACAAACCCCTGTGCCTGAGCGCAGCCCGTGAAGACACCACAGACTGTATAAAAAGATGGACGTTGCATCTCCACTTACCACTGTACAAAAAATATCCCGGATACGGGTGCTGCCATTTGAAGCCAGAGCCTGCGCAGTAGTGATCTGCCGTGTAGGCGTGGTATGGAGGTCCCGCCCGTGCACCTTTTCTCAGATAACATAGGGGGGGGGGTTATCACCTATAGTACATAAAGCCACAAGGGGGCGGTCGAGCTGTTTTGGCTTCACTTCTGGGAGCCGTCATGTCGTGAAGCTGCTACCCTGCCAACGTGCTGTAACTGCAACACGTGCTGTGTAGGTATTGTGGTGGACAATATCGTCTTTTTGTCACTACACCTTAGCCGTAGCTCAGCAAGGAAACAGTGTAGGTGTAGGAAATTTTCAACTAAAAAGAGTTCACTTTGGTAAGACACCCACATCATTTGATTAACTCTGGCTGCACATATTAGCTCAAGCTGAACTTTAGAATCCACTTTTTGCACAGAGACAGAGCTTTGGGTTTTGTCCCCCATTACTTACATTGAAGTCCTATTAGGAAGGGATGTCTACTGGGCCAGTATAGACAGGAGGAACAATGAAAGGGAAGAAATCAATACCTCTTTCATTGTACATATGGGCATGTCAGTATTGTAAGATAGACTTCCCTTATATAAACATATTCATGTTCATGAGATTTCATTCTTCATAAGTGCTATGAGATAACTCTGTTATGATATAGCGCTAGATAAATAAAATTGAATTGAATAAGCTATCACTGACAAAACAAACACTTTAAACATCTAGCCTTGCTCCCTTCCAGCCAAATTAGTAGAAGCAGCAGTTGCACTGCAGGCAGCCACGCTCTGCTACATGAAGCAGCTAACTGCAACCAGCATCTGACAGATTTCTTCCACAGCCAAATAAAATCCACTATTCAATAGAGGCGAATCACACTTTTGAAGTTCTCTAGTGAAACACAGTCCACCTGTTGCAAATTATTTCAAATTAGTTTAATTTATTTTGGTGCTTTACTACTGAGGCATTCTACCTACTGTGCCTGCAGGAGAAAGAGCGCATTCACACCCTCTCTTCACACCTATGCCTCATAGAAAAATGTGACTTGAACTTGAGCTCTGCATGCTAAACCATCATAATTTGCCATTTACAGCATATGTCCTTGCTCAGAGGAGCTGCAGACTTTACTCTTACATTTAAACAAGATGTTTTGCACCATCTGATCACCACTAATGCTACATTTTTAAATTACATCTTATTTTTCTCTAATTCTAACTGAATTTGATAAACCAACGACCAACTACTTCTTAAAATATAAATGATTTAATTGTGTGCCGACATCCATCGTCTAAGGGTCCGTAAGGATGTTTCAGCTTGGAATAAAAGTTTTCAAATACACGGACGGTAACAGGAGCAGCTGCTGCATCTGCGGCTGTGGCTGCAGTCGAATATTCTGCTGAGCATGACGGTGATTTGATCGGGCACATCAAAGCAGCGGCTTGCACTCGGCAGGGAAGGGGGAAGAATGTAATGTACTCGACCACTGTCTATAGTTTTCCCTAGGGTCAGTAAAAGCAGTGTAAAGGCTAAAATGCAGCCATGGCCCCCGGGTTACAAACATGACATGAAATACAGTATGAGTGTGAACTGTGCTGCGTCTCGGAGAGGCGAGGGGAGACGAAGCACACACGCTTAAGTACACTGAGTTACATCATCAGGGATGGGGCACACCATCCTGAACACACACACAGTCTGATAATAAGAAATGACGTTCACATGTTTTTTGGAGGGTTTTTGTGCCCAGAGGGTGAAGGAAACACTGAGAAACTAAGTATTTTGAGAATAAGGGAAGGGACACAACGCTACAGATCCACATTACAACCCCACTATCAAACCCAATTTGGTTTATTTACAATGCCAGAGTGCCCAATGGCTAAAGCAGAGTTTTTTCTTTTGTACTGATAGGAAAAAACCCCAAACAAATCAATTTTCCTCGAGCGCCTCATCCTGGCAGTCGGTTGCTATGGATATCCAATGTGGTTGCATGTTCAGAGATCAAAGTGACGACGCAGAGGCAAGGGCAAATCAAAGGCACACAATTCAAAGCAACTTCTTCTTCCCTGAGGTACTCCTTGGTCACCTTGGACATATATATTTTTCACGCATGTTAGAGGGGGATACTACATAGCACAGACTATTTTTCAGGTTGAGAAATGGCCCAGAAAGTGACAGAAATCAGAGGTCAGGCCGACTCCCGCTCCCATCTCCTCTTTCTCGCTATCTCACCGATTCCCATTCCTCCACTGCACCAGCTCCTCGTACCAAAATAAGATAGTCATCTCCACGGCGGAAGCTTCGCCTTTCTATTGACGGCTGTCTGATGTGTGCGTTATCATGTCCGATCTGGGCTTTGACAGGCCTACAAGGGAGAGGCTTGTATTACAAGGGGAATCAATGGCGCTAGGCCATATCCCTATCAATAGGCTGCCACAATTCTTTTTGCTCATGCTCCCCGCTCCGTGACAGATAAGATGCTTTATCAGAAAAAAAAACAGAGGGGGGTGTGAAGAGGTGGGGGATGGAGATGGCAGTGCAGAAGCATGTTAAAAATAACATTAACGTTTGATCATGATGTTTAATCTTCATTAGTACCAATATTGGTGAATGATTAAAGCAAACATAAGCAGTGCAAAAAGGCTGGAAGTGCCGCTGTTAACCCTCCCTTTCAATATAGTGGATAAATTACAGCGAAATGAGCTCCAGAATCAACTTGTAGGGCAAAAGCCCCGTGCTAAATTATTTCCTAGATCAAATATTGATATTTCGAATGAGCACCCTCGGTGGGCCTTTCTTAGTGGCCTCCTGTAGTCAGCACTTTTTCTTTGCAGGATTGTGGAGGAATGTAAAGAAGGCAGGAGAGCTGGCTGAGGAGAGCAGGAGGGGAAACAGCTGGAAAGGGGTGAAAAAAGGAAACGAAAATGCATTTAATTTGCTCACCATCACCGTGCTGTGTTGGTTTCAGCAGAATGGGTTTCTCTTTTTCTCAAGGACCCGCCTTTGTACACAGAGCAGTGAGGGTTGCTGGCGCACAGCAAACTCTAATTGCCCCGAGGCCATAGGAAGCCACTTTCAAACAGGGTCATTCATCTTCCCCATGAAAAAGGGAATGGTCTTTGGCCCTGATCCTTAATCACCCCCCTGCCGCAGTGTACAAGGTCATCAGGGAAGCCCTGTGACAAACAGTCTCACACACATACCTGTACACACACACACACACACACACACACACACACACACACACACACACACGACTGGGGGGGCAGGGGATGGTCACATGATCAAAAAGACAGGTAGAGGAAGAACATCTGAGGTAAGCAGACAAGCGACGGGAGGAAATTTCTTCTCTCTATATGCAAGCCGTCCATTCCATCCTCAAGTGAAATTGGAGCGGCGATCACAGCTCTGAGTTATGGTTTGTGTAACCGTTTATGGTCCTCCCCTTCAAAGAGAAAGTGAGGGATTCAGGTGGATGTGGCGGTGTGCTGCACTGAAAGCCGTGACCAAAGAAGAGGCAGAGAGAAGATGAGTGTGGGGGAAGGGAGGGGGGGACAGGAGAGGATGGTAAAGGGCTCTATTTTACTCACAAGACATTGGCAGAGACGGGTCCTCCAACCAAAATGAAGGCAACAGAATTCCTGCTTGGAGGTCAACCAGGTTAATTCTCACAAAATTTGGTTTCATAATGCAAGATCGAAAAAATATCCTATTTAATCCTATTTAATAAATTGAAGTCATTTTCATGTTGAACAAGCAGTTTCATTTTTAAGTAGGGCTACAACTACCAATTATTTTCACGATTAAATTCCAAAAGGCATTTTCTGAATTTGAAGTGCACATTACTCATACTGGACTTGAATACAAGATAATATGATTACAAGCAAACACTGCAACAAGCTAATTTTACAGAGGAACAAACTTGTGTCACATACTCTCCTCTCCGTTGGACTTCATAGCGCGGCCAGATTTCCATGTTTAATAGTTACTGCTCTGCGGCTGTGAATGCCACAGATCTCTCCCAACATCTCTGTCTTCATTGTGAATTGATGTGATCTACACTTGATGTGCTCTTGAGCTCTGTGTGATTTCAACAAGGCCTGAATTAATCTGATCACATGAGCCCTGAGTTGGATGTACAGAACAATCTAATGTTCAGTCATGTATCAGTTTGTTAGGCTCAAATAATCCAAACTTTTCACAATGAATTGTGCTTTCCGTTGCCTCCAATGCAAAACACCAATGAGCTCAAGAACTTAGTAGATCTGAAACAATGTTGTTCTAATGGTATTCTGTTATTATTATGCATTATCCACATTGTGAATGGCTGTTGATTAGCTAAATCAAGAAGGGCTTGTGTTTGTACTGTTGTTTAGGACAGACTTTTGTGACACAGGGCTTTATAAATAAACCTGAGTTGACCTCACTAATTGCAACAATGCAATCAATAAGTAACACGATATTTTCAGTTGGGAAAGCTATTGGCTTTCTATTGAGAATGTGTGAAGTCTGAAGCAAGAAGCTGAAATTGGACCTTGCACTCTCTCCTTGTGGACTACATTTTGATCTCCCTTTTCAATCCATTTCAATATTGCTGTATTTCTCACAGTCAAAGGCTATTATGACTTCAAGGCTGTAAATCCAAATCAATGTAGGCATTATGTAATGGCTGATGCTGGCAGCTTTACGTCTCCCAAATTAGCCGGGGGTCCCATTTGGGTTCAGCTCCTAATGAGCACAAACCAAATTAAGCATTCGATTTAGTCTCTTTTTAGAAGATGAAAGTTGAAACGTAATCACTAACCAATAGAGGAATTATTTAAAATATACTGTACACCAGAGCCCTCCCACAGTACCTCAACACACGCACACAGACACGTGGATTCATACAATTATCCTTCACTCGCTGCTGTTAAGAGCAACAGGTTTCGTTGTAGTTTGCACCAACTCTCGGTGGACAAAGAGGAGAAACATTACTGGTCCTTGCTAACAGCTCAGGCGACCGATGAAACAGAACACATTATTGCTGTGGAACATCAAAGGCCGTGTCTGTGCGATACATACTTAATTAAATCCTATTGACCCTAGTAGACACATGGTGCATTCTGAGCACACAGAGACAGTAATGCATATATAGATCTGTGAATATTCTCGTAAGGAAGTTGTCTCTTGCATTCTCTTGCACACACAAACATAAATTCACATACTCAAAGTGCATATCATAGGCTGGCAGCAAATATATTCATAGTACAGCCGTGCGCAAAGATTCACTACTGCCTCTGCGGAATAAGTCACCAGGTCTGAGAGTGCTGCTGTGGCTCGAGCCTCAAACACACGTGAATTCACAATTTATTATCGCACACAGCTCAGGGAGCCTCATTTGATGAGGCGGTACGTAATATTTCAAACTTGTGGTAAATGTTCTGTCTTATAGACATAATATAGATACACATCTTGTTTGCTCCTGTTCCAGTCTTCCTTCTAGGCTAAGCGAGAGCTACACGATATCTCTGTGTTGAACGCAGAGGTGAAATTAATATTTATCTTCCAAACCTGTTGGAATACTCGTTTAAATCAAAAAAGGGAAATAAAACTAGCTAAAATAAGAGAAACAACTAGCATAATCTTGATTGTCAAAAAAAATGATGCAGTAGCAAATAACTGGTAGTTATTTTTTTTAATAGGCAAAGCAGAAACTTCTGAAGTCGGATATAAAGCAACTTACAAAGTGTTGGCAATAGGAGTTTAACTTTTCTAATAGTTTTGTTCCCAGAACCGTTGTGCTGGAAAAAAATTCTAATTAAACACCACCAGGAGTGTGGGATCTCACAGCAACGTCGTAACTTTTTAAAAATGACTTGGCACAGGATTTACTACCGACTGTTCCACTTTGATAATCCACGCAAGTCTACCGTCATGTGTTTGGGGATAGATGACATCTTTACCGAAAGAAGAAGAATCTGGGTTTGAGATGCCTTGAATAACATCTGGGATGGGGTTTTTTTTTTTCATTAAAGTTTTTCTGTTAAACTCAAAGACAGATATGATGTAAGTCATTTAAATTCTCTTGAAGTTGGATATAAAGTACGTGTTAATTGCATTTCACCATTTGCATAGTTGGAACTGGCATTCATAAGCACTATCTGGGCTTTAAGGCTGGTGGTGTTACTTTGTTGTTTCAGTCGTAGGTTTGAGTTATTAGTTGGACAGGTGTATCGTGTTATAACCAGTCAGACATCTGTGGACGCAACGCAGCATGAGCCGAGCCTGTATACCACCCAGAGCATGTGCTGATGTCCCGCTGGTCAGCTCAGAAACAAACCGCTGCACTATGTGTGTGTAACTGATGTGTGCTGTTTGCTTGCCCCTTAGTGTGCGAGTGCCCTGCCGTGACAGCGGAGGCTGACAGCAGGTCTGCACACACACACATACATTCCCGGAGGATCTATATAAGCTGTGTTGTGAGGCAAGGGGGACATCCATTACAAAAACCCCTGTGGTTCAAAACCCCTGGAGCAAGCTGCTGGTTCTCACACACAGAGACAAACTGCCTTGAACACAAACACAAACACACACACACAAGGAAACACAAACACATGACATACAAACATGAAATTGCAAACATTGACAAAGACGTTCACACAGGAAACAGAAATAGCTCCTTGTACATAATCTCTTGCACACCAAGTGACATGAAAAATTCATGAAGAAAGTCACAACTAAATGTTACACGCACACACACACAATCCATGACATGATGGAATCAGTTTGTCATGTTGACAGAGGGAGGAGGGTTAGGCTGATGCGGGCATCCCACGGTGAAAATATTCTGATATTGTCCTTCCGTGTTCTGGCAATGTGAGTGGATGTGGCTGCAGCAGGGCTGGCAGATTTCTGAGTGTGTGTGTGTGTATGTGTGTGCAAAAATACTATATGCAAGTAACGCTAGCTTAATCTGGTTGTGCATGTATTCAGATGTGTGAGACAAAGATTAAGAGATCCTTGTACACACTGTGTGCATGCATGTGTATGTGTGTATCCCTTTAATGAGTCACACACACACACACACACACACACACACACACACACACCAGCAGGGTCCCCATCAGTCTGCTGTCTCCTAATTGGACCTACTGAGCAAATAGTGGACCTCCAGCATTCATCACTCAGAGTTCACTTTGAGCCAGGGCGCCTAGCAGGGCACCCAGAAAGACAGGTGCAAAGACGGATACTGATGAAGAGTGGAAAAAAGAAGGCATAAAGGAAGCGTCCCGAGGAATACCTGCAAAGTAGTTTGACCTTTACACAATTACTGGTGGGTCTGGGCGATGGCTGTGAGGGAAGTTCATCACAGAGACTAACTGAAAAGAAAGGATGATTGACAGCAAGTGGAACAGATCTGCCAACACACACACTCATGCTCACACACACACACCTCTGCGTGCACACACACACACAAACACACACTCATCAAACATCATCTAGCAGACAGCCACGTGGAGGCACGCAGCATGCTGCACAGCGTCTTCCTCACTACCTCTTGAAGAGAGAATAAATCAGTGATTATCATATATCCCCAGGCATTAAGCAGCATCCCAGATGTATGCTAGATAGACAAGAGTAAAAGAAGTGAGTCAAGAAAAACAGTGGGAGGAAAAAAAAAAAAAGGGTGCTTAGTGTGATCGTGGTAGCTTAGTGTGCAAAATCTTATCTTGCAACAGTGCGAGTTGATTCTGGTTCATGACCTTTACTGCCTAGTCTCTCTAAACCTTCCTGTAACCCTCCATCTCATACAGTCTATCAAAAAACCTTGAAAATTATCTGAAAATACAGAAATCACACTGAAGAACCTGTGTCGATTCAATGTAAAATGATCCGTTTATCATGGAAAGTGTATCCAAGCGCATCGATATGGCATTACATCCCGCTTCTCTGAAGAAAAAAAAAAGCCCAATTAAACTGCAAACAATTTACCTCTCATTTTCCCATCTCCTGAGCACCAGGCTAGTTGAAGATGATGGACATGGGCAATTTCTTTAACACGGCAACCATGCAAATCACTTTCAGTCTCAGCTGTTTTCCCCCACGGTACGCTAGATTGCAGCCTCCTTTCCTAATTGTTCCCAAACATCTCAGGCCAGCAGAATGAAAGACGTTGATCTCCCATGATAGCGAGCCTTGTATAAAATGAGTATCCAACCAGTGAGCATAAAATCCATTCTTGGGTTCAACCAGAATTAATTTTTAAACTTGTAGTTTTCAGACCCAACCGATGTTGCCAAGTGACATCACTTGAGAAAATTCATCAGATGTTGTACAGGCTCTCAGTGGAGCCACAAAAGGCTTTATATAACTTTTTTCCCCCACATATGTAGTAGTTCTCCCCAAGACGTCTAAACAGACTTTCATGTATAAAATTGGTGGTGTTCCCCTTTAATAGTCCTCCGTACTGGCTTTTCATTCTGCAAGCTACTAGTAGAATTCTAATTTTGTGTTGCGCAACTTCAAAAATAATTGTCAAACCATTTACATTTCAACACAAACCACTTATTGAACACTGGCTCTCAGACAGCCAACAAAGCTATTGTCAAAGTGTTTATTCTTTTAGAGAGAACAAGTTGCTTGATAAAAGCAGGCCGAGGTCTGTACGAGAGGGAAATATTGAATCCATTTTTCTTGTTTATATATATGGACTACTAGCATTGCTCCTTTTCTAGACCTTACGTACTTGTCTTGCCAGGTTGATAAAGAACTAATTCATAATTATGATGATGGAATGGAAAAAAGTAAAGGGGTTTTTGGAGAGTGTGAGATTAGTTCACGGTGAACTTCTCAGTTTTACTTCACTGCATGAAGAAGATATTGAATGTGCAGGGCAAAAAGTAACATTATCTTTCCATTATGTTAGCATTTCTTTGTGCATGCATGCATCCCATACAGTGTGTGGGGAAGGGCATACAGCTAACGCTAACATGGTTAGCATTAGTCATCCCCCTCTGAGGCACATGATCAAAGAGATGTTCCAACTGTTAAATGGATGAAGCGCAGATTGATGACTCGGGTTGAATCCGCAAAAGGTATGCAAGATTGTGGGTGGGTTGGTGGGCGTGATCTTCAGAATGAGACCGGCCAGATGTCAGACCATTTATAACATTCATGAAGAAACGGATATGACGTGGCAAAAACTGATTGAAATTGCCGTTACAGTGAATTTCCATCTCATATTCTCAGACAGCATTGGACTTGAGTTTATAGAAAAACTGATTATGAAATTGCCTGCACTGCTAACAAACCTTTGCTAACTGAAAATCGCTCAATGCAAAACATATAAAACAACAAATAAACATGTAAGCGATTGTGGCTAAGCTGCTTGAAGATGTTAAAATCAGTGAAAGGATTGCAGATGGTGTGTTGCATACGAACTTACTGTTTGAATTTATTTGTGTGACTCACTTATTTTTAACTCCAAGCTTTCCAGTCCCATGTTGTCATTGTGCGTGCACCTGAGCGCACTTTGTTGTTGTGTTTTGTGTTGCAAGAAGAAACTAAATTTCTGATGTGTCCTGTAATGAGAACAGCTTAGAATATACATAAAATAATAAAACGTGGTGAGAAAAATTTTGAGAAAATGCATATGAACCGCCAAAACATTGAGAATAAAAAGACATTAAATGTTTAGTGTAACGACTTTTTTAAAAACAAAAATGAATAAATTCCTGGGATATTCTTTTTTTTATTACGACAGCGAAATACTGTTTGTCAACCTTTCCTTGGGCCCCCAGTGTATCATCTGACCTACAGAGTGACCAAGTAACACAGTGGCAGAGAGAGGGAGAGACAGACAGAGAGTAAAAGAAAATGAAACGTGTCTGTCGTGTCGGGACGTCCCCGTGGAGCTATCATTAATTAAGCGTGAGATTGGTTCTCTCCACTTCCCACCCCGTCTCTCATTCTGTTGATCCTGAGATGTCGGGGGACTTGTCACTTCTCACCTCTGAAAAAGAAACAGCTAGTGTTGGGGAAGTGGGACAAAAATAGATGTGAGGAGATGCCTAAACACCCATTTCAGTCTACTCCTAAAACGGCTGCACACATGCTCGAGTCCAGCACCGTGTCAGATCCCTATAGCTCTTTTTCAGCACTGCAGTACATCACTAATGATAGCTTGACTCCCTCAACTCCCCTATACTACCCTGAGGGGTGGAGAAAGCTGCCAAACTGGTACAGGTCCTCTCCTTACCTCTCACACCACGGTATTTGACAGCCAACTAGGGAACTGTAAAATTAAAGGCCTTGGCAAATGAAATTCTGTGACACAGCAGTGTGAATCAAAGCAGACACTGCTATGGGAGGTTCTGGAAGAAGAATGAAAAAAGGCGCGAATACAAAAGTAAAGTGAAAAGTTAGGGATGGCAAAAAACAAAATTTCTATGTTTAGGTCCTGGGCATTGAAGAAAAGGTATATCATCATTATAGTTTGAAAAGGAGAGTGCTTTGTAGAAAAGCTCCATCATAGCATGCAGAACTGCATCGACTTGCTTTGATATTAATAGCCTATGACATAAAACGCCATTTTCCCAGCGAAGCCACATTTTTTTACTTATCCGATCTGACCTTGTCGATGGTGCCGGAGACGGTGGTGTAATGTATCTCAGCTCAGGCATCATCATCGCAGATTACCGATGCTACACATAGACAGAATGGATATGGACTGCTTCCCTTTGGCTCCAGACCTTCAAACCCCACATATGGCGGCTTGACACTGGGTCTTTTTCTGTGTCAGTTCTGTCCAAATCACAGGGTATTTGGTGGCTTTCTAACGGCTCTCTGGCCTCCCCCACACTGATGGAGACATACAAGTGTCAGCACTGACTTGAAGGGCCATCATCGCTGCACACCAAGAAATCTGTTGTTGAGGTGAAAAGGCTGATAATAGTGTCTGTCTGTTGTCCACCAACCAACCTCTTCTCCCCCCCCGAGGGAGAGTTATTGCTTTAATATGAACAACGAATGGTTGAATTTGTCGTCTGGCTTTCAAAGGACAGCTCGGCATGATTACTTTCTTGGCATGGCGGTGACATTCATTGGCTTGGACTCAGGACGTATTGGAGAAAGGCCTCCGTTAGGCTGAATTGGGTGACTGACAGATAGAGACGGACAGAGACAGAAAGAGAGAGACAGAGAAAACGAGCCAAAAGTGGAGAAAGGGAGCAGCGGCAAGGCCGGCTTTGCACACCTCAATGAACAGCAGCACTTCAATCCTCGACAGAATGAGAAATACAGTATCCTGACCTTGACTGATCAAGCAGGGAAAAAAGCAGCTACAATCCACCCACGCGCAGTCACAGAAAAGTCACAAAAACACATAAAATAGTGGAGGAGAGAAAAGAGGACTTTTGTTTTTTTTTGACATTTAGCTTCGTCACATTTTTAAACCCGATTATCAAGAAAACAAAACATTTAGCCCACGTAGTCTAGTTCCACTCACCAATATCTCCTACAAGGACAAATGCAATTGAATGTCACACTACGCTACACTCTGAATGGTAAACAATCGGTTTAAAGGAGTAGTTTTAGTGTGTAACTACAAGGCTTACAAAATCTCTCCTCGTCTCCCATCGGCGATCAGCCTTACCTGAATAGTGGGTGGCGAGCGCTGTTTGCGGGTGGTCGTGGTGGAGAGTGTGGTGGTGGTCTCAATAAAGGTGGTGGACATCTCCGGCGGCACTGAGGTGGTGGTGCGTGCTGCTCCCCTGCTCACCGGCACGTCGCCCACCAGCCGCACGCTGCCGTTCACCTTGATGTTGACGTGGCCCTCGGCGGCCATGTTGAGGACTTTGAGGCCATTGTAGTAGAGGCCAGAGAGCTGGCCCTGGTAGGGTCGCTTCCGGTCGTTTCCCCCAATGGAGATAGTGGCCTGGGTGTTGAAGATTGTCAGCTGTCGGCCTGGCGCAGCAGGGGCGGGGAGATAGAGGTCATATATGTTTGACGGAAAAATCAGAGCTAACAAACACAAAATCATAAAAATCTCTCATTTTAACATGCATCCTACACTTTCACTGGGAGATAGATGCATTAACGGAAAACTTCAACAAATTCTAAATATGTCTGTTAACAGTATTGATTTACTGCTCGATTAAATGAGTGCGGATGGCGTTAAAATGGCTACACGTGTAATGGTGATGCAACATGCTTTGAGAAAAGTAACCACAGTATCTCAACAGCCCACCTTTCGGTTCATTTTAAGACTGCAGCTATGTGCACTGTTATCTTTCCCTTTGATATACAAGAAAGAGACAAATTCAGCTAATGCTGAAAACAACAGACACTATGCAGCTGTAGCAGCATTATCGTAAGGGGGTGAACACATGCAGGTGGGAAAAAAATATGTGGACTCACAAAATAAAAATGATTAATAAATATGTAAACAGGCTTTGGCACGTTGTACTGTACACACACGTGTCATGGTGAATTTCATCAGGAGAAGCCCAAATATCATTGTCAAAACATGCTCATGCATTAATTATGAAATTAAAACACCAAACTTTCACAAAATAGGAACCATAATTAAAAATCTCACTTGTATCATTTACAGACACATAGCACTGCAAGCTTGTTATATTGGCGGCATTTGCACAACTGTAATACATAATACATTGGGCATGGAATGACAGGGACGGGACGTATCACAGGAGCGAAAATGAAATAGCGTGTGTGGAGTCATGCATGCAGCAGTAATGGGATTTTTCAGACCTGTATGTTTTAGCGGTTGTTAAAGGGACTTTATAATCAGGTTAAGATGTTTATGTGCAATGGTCTTTAAATGCAGTTTATAATGATATTATGTTGAGCAAGAAAATTTTATACGCACCAAAAAAAGAAAAAAAACAAAAAACAAAGGAAGAGGGGGAGCAGACTTTTTAATCCCCGCCAAACGAGGTGCTGACTTTCAGTCATTTCAGTGATGGAAAAGCACAACTCTATCAGGGCACAGTGCACCTTGGCAGGCTCACTGGGACGCTTTGCCATCAAAAGGGCTTCAATTAGCTCTCCATCACCAAACAAGTGAGGACTTTTCGTGTGTGATGTGTATAATTGCAATCAGATAAATTACAGCAGGGAAAAGCACCTGCTCTTTGGAAAGTTTTCAGGGGGATATGCCCACTGATTAGTTTGTTCTCAAACATTACAGAGGATTTGAGCCAAGGGAGTTCATTCTCCTTTCAAATCGGCCCAATGTTGCAGCATAGGTAATGCCTTGTCCTAGTCACTGTATTCATAAAAAGATTAGGAGTACTTGATACTTAAAATATTATTGTTGCAGTGTTTAAAAAATATCATCCCAGTCCCTTTAACTGGACACCATGATTCAACAAAACTTTAAAAAGATGACAATGGCAAAAAGGGGAAGAATAAAAAAGGAAAGAATCAAAACTAACAAAAAAACGCTTTGTTTTACTTGTGTTTTTAAAGGGTTTAAGGGATGGTTACTCATTCTCAGAGGTTGACAGGGAACAAGCCGGTGAAATGACAGAAAATAAAAATAAAAACATTCTAGAAGTTCGATAAAGATTTACCTTTCTCCTGAAGCCAATCTTCTACTGGCCGGGTATATTTGAACGGGATTTTCTTATTTGCCATTTGATAGCGCTCAATGTCGCTGTTGCCTTTAAAGTTTGAAAGTTTAATAAAACAGCTTGAAACAGTTGGCAACAGCAACAGACATCACACATTTATACAGTGGTTTATAATGAGTTTTATCTTTGTTTAGAAATATTTATAAAAGCTTTATGATGAATTTTTTCCCCAAGAAGCTTTAGGTTAAATGTTTAAAATTCATATTTATATAGCACACTCCACACCTATATTTAACAAAACATCCATGGATTAGAAGCACAGCACATATCCACAGCAGTCATGGACAAGACAAAGTTCATAAATAACCTGCAAGAATAGGTCAAAAACACAGCAAATACATCACAGTCTACATAACAAGTCCTGTAATACATTCATCATATTACATAATGAAGAGAAAAGAAGAGATATCAAGTGGTTAAAATGGTGGACGTGCATTTCCTGCCTTTCTCTGAAACAAATTGGGGGTAATTAATGTGCACTAATTCTCCCACTGGACACCACCTGGTTTTACATTTCAAGGGCCAAGGAATGATTCGCTTTAGTAGCTTATTTGGAAGGAAGGAGCCGTGTAGCAGGTTTGCACGGGGAGGGTAGGTGGTGCTGGGGGGGGCAACCATGGAGGAGGAAGTGGCAAATTGAAGTACTGCAGACCTACAGGGAAGGAAGTCCCACAGTGACACAGATTTGAGGAGAACAATGCATACAAATGAGACATTACTGACATGGTGGGAGGCCTTTTGGGTAAAAGAAAAGCGCTACACCCCAGCTGCCACATTCCCCTCTTCTGCCTTCTGAGACCGTGGCCAACGTGTTCCAGGTATTTGGGAATTAAAGATAATAGGCCGCCTTTTACAGGGAATGTTGTGCGCGCGCTTAGTGTTATTTCTGCCATGATACGACTAGCGTAAGCGCCAGGATGCAATATCTCATCTGACAGTCACAGATGCATTCCCTCTGAAAGGCGCCAAAAAGTTTGTCGACACTGAGAAGTGAGATGTTCAGCTCTGTCTGAGGTATGACAAAAGACTGTGAAGCCTGTATAGAATTATGAATGACACCACAATGTCACTCAATACCCAAGGGAGAAGGTGTTTGGAGGGAAATATGGCACCGGTATGGCATCGTTTATAACACAAGTGAAAGGGCAAGGCATCATAATTGTGAGAAAAAGGCTTCTAGAAATGTGTCTAGTCTGGCTGCTGGAATCCTCTCAGGTGATTTATCTATGGACGACATCGTACACACACACACACATTGGGATCTACCTGCCTAAGAACGTGACCATAGGGTTTCTGGCTATGCATTAAGAGAAAATGAGGCGTTGTGGCGATTAGCACAGGGTTGAGCAGCGGTGTGGGAGCGTCACTAGATGGCCGTGCCGATTGTAGCACTACTAATCAGCAATCCCAGGTAAAAGAGCAATACAACGCCGAATGACTGCACGCCAATTAACGGCTGTGTACTCCCTTGTGGAAGGATTAGGGTCAGGGCTGACCTACAGTCCACGTTCCATCTTCACAGTTGCTTGGTAATCGGCGGACTGCTACAATGCTAAACAAAGTTCTTCTTCAACTGGGCGCGTTCCGGTCTGAACGCCGGCTTTCGTGATTGGCCACTGCAGCGTGACGTCGGTTGCGTTTCTCCAAAAGCTGATTCCGTTTCTCCTGTTCGCCGCAAGGGCCGTGGCAATGTCTTCTGTTGTTTGCTGCTGCTGTTCTCACCTGCTGATCGTGATTGTACATAAGGTAAAGTCCCCTCCGCTCAGTTCTATCTTTCCATCGCACCTTTTTGCCGTTCGTATTCAGAGAAAAACCAGCCAAGTGCTGAGTTTACAGCCAGCTGGGAAGAAGTGCGGAAATGGCTGCAAGGGAGCTCAAGAAGCTAAAGGACTATGTCTAATCTAGGACTATGTTAATCAGCTACTAGCAGGACTCCCTCCCCATTCCTTTGATCTCAAGCAGGTTTCAGGTGGCAGCCAAATACACTCTGCTCTGGACAAGGGCCACAGAGGGAGGCATGATGGTTGTATGTGAAACCAGGGGACAGAACGTAGAGAGGGTAGGCGGTGTCAGCTTGCCATGCATTGCTAAATGGCACGGTCTCAGGTATAGTTCTACCATAGTTCTAGGTGATTAATGAGGTGACAGTCCCCTTGTAATGAATACACCACAAGCTAATTGTCCAACTAATGAGAAAAATCTCTCCAGTTTGTCAATTTGATGTTCAGTTTCTAAAAGGTGACTCCAGAATGGATTACCTTGCCAATAAAAGCATTATTGTTTATTATAAAATCACTCTCCCTTCAAGGTTTCTTTTTTTCAAAGCAGAGTGGACAGATATTTCCTCAAAGATTTTTCATCAAGCTTTCAGTACTGCAAAGAGGAAAGTGCAATTTAGCCCCATTATGTGATGTGTGATTATTTGATATTTTGCCACTGCCAGAGAGTCCATTTTGGTGTAATCTAAAATCTATATTATGGTTTTTGGGTCACACATGCCATTTAGCTAACATCCCTGTACACAATAATAACAATAATAATAGTAATTTGAGTGTTTTACATGGAAACTTTGTTTAGTTGGTTTCCGTAATGGTTTATCGCCTCTGGCTCAGGCAGCATTTTATGGAAAATATAATTAAAGTTAAAATGTTGTATTGTTTGATATGTCATTGATAATTTGATATGTGAATCTCAGACGCAGACATGCTAATTTCTCTTTGCGAAATATTTTGCAATAAGAAATATTACTTCCTTAAAGTGATCTAATCATTCCTGTTGAAACAGGATGTTGGGGTGGGGCATTTAAACAGCGAGGAATCAATATCAAAGAAATAACACATTATTCCTTTCAAAAATAAAAAGTTGAGTTCATGAGATAATAAACGAGCCCGTTTTAAAGCTACAGTCTTACTTGGTATGACCAGTGGCTTATGGTGGCTACTGTTGGCTAATGTTAACAGCATGATTTGTAGCTAACAGTATAACAGCTAATCTGTTATACTGTGGCATTATTCGTCAGTTTTGCAGAGAAAGGCAGTTTGATTTGAAAGTACCGGCATTAAAGCGGAGCTTAAAAGAGTCGGGATGACTTTATTGGTAATTCTTTGGTTCTTTCACATGAGATTATTCTGTTTTCATGAGGTTCATTTAGAGTAAGGCGACGTCATGTACATGTACGTCATTCCACATGTTTTGTGTTCTTTGGCAGTTGCTTATTTAGTAATTAATATTTAATGTTGATGAGAAAAACCTGAATTTGTTTTCAGGGATTTTAATCTTTATTCACACTTTAGTATTATTTCTAAAACCATCTACATGTGCATGACATACTGGACCTCCTCTTATTTATTATGTAACCCAGTAGTTCAGAATGTGTCAAACATATTTCACATTGTGTTGCAAACACAGCAGAGAGGCTGAATGTAGACCTGTTTAATCCTGTAAAAGACCGATATTTTTTACAATGTGCTGCAGCTTTTGTGTTTATACACACTTTGTGTCTGTGTGTCTCTTTTAGCCCTAATGCAGCCCCTTCCCTGTTTTTTCTTCTCCCAGCCAAAACAATGTCTAAATGTTTCCCCTTTGGTGGCAGCTATTCAGTCAACACTAACACTGGCACGGCGACAGTCATCTGCTGGTTGGTGGCTTCGTTCTATTCAGTTTGCTCGCTGGACTAATCTCACTGGGGTTCCATCACAGGGCCAGTGCTGAGAGCACATCAAAACTGTGAAAATGGCTACCATGACAGGCTTCTGGCATTCTCTCCATTTGGGGATGATGAGTACATTTGATATACTGCGGCCCTGTCCAAAAATCATCATTCCACAGCTCAACTCCATAGCTAGCTTTTGCAGCCCCTGGTTATGAATATCCTGCACCACCCACCTCCTTTCCAATCTACACCTGACTTTCATCTCTGTCTCTCCTTCTCTCTCTCTGGCTATTCATCTGCCCAAGTTTATATCTACTCTCTCTTTCTCTTCAGCCCGCCATGCAGCTATCCTCTGCTCCTTCATCTGCCCCCTGCTATTCTCTTTCTCTCTGTCTCTCCAATGCAATCAGCCCTCCTTGCTCTTCTTGGCTGAATCAGGCCTCTTCACCGATAGCCACAATTCTGGAATTGTTTATCTACTTTTCACTCCCTCTTTATTCCCTTTCTCTTTTCCTCTACCAATCTATCCGTCTATATGTCAGCTCGCACTCCTTTTTGTCAACTCATTTCTGTCGTTTGCGCCATTAAATGCTTCTGTATTCCCTCAGTGGCTGCATTTCTTTTCTATTCACCCATGTCCCCCCCATTTCTCCAGTTTACTTTTCCCTCTATCCTCCTTGCATTTTCTCTCAGACGTCAGACAAAGCCAGGGAGTAAATTCATCATTTATCAGGTCGCTCTGAAATTTATGGTGTTGAAAGGATGAATTAGACTGGCGGCTTCTACACTCAGCTTAGGCTGAGTTCTGAGAGCGACAGAGATTGTGTCTCAGATAGGGCTAATCATGTTTGGCCCCGGGGACGCGTGGGGATTTATCTCACTCCCGAGGAATTGTTTTGTCTGTATTCAAGACAAAGACTGGCAGATATTTTGAAACAGTGCTGCTCACCGTGTCTGTTTCAGGTTGTAGGTGTCGTAACATTGTCTGCATCAGTGCATGGATAAAGGTCTTTTGTGTGTTTGAGTGCATGTGTGTCTGAAAATGAAGGCCATTCTCATTATGAGCAACCCCTCTTGTACCCACCACGAATGATGGATCACACACACACACACACACACACACACACACAGATGCACTTTCCCCCCCGAGGCCCAAGCAGAGTAGTTAGGCCAATGGTCATCTGAGACAACGCCTGAACGTCGGCCAGCTCCGGCAAAGTGTGATGCACAATCTCCGCCTGGCTCGGTCTAGTAATTCTCTGATTCAAAGATTCAAACTCACGCAGAAAGATCATGTGATCCAAAATCACAGCGTACAGGGATTTGGAGTGTTATATAAGGAAATTGGAACCCTCTCACTAAACAAAGAACAAGCCTCTGCAGTAATGTGGGTTGTCACAAAAGTACACACGATTGCAGGAGAGATGCATAGCCCTGATGAACACTGAATGGATGAGAATCGTGGATAAAAAGGAATTTGAGGAGAAAAACAGAATGGAGATCTGAGAGGGCACATTTAGTGGAGGGATAATTAGAGAAAGGGAGAGACAAAGCAGTCAGCACACACAAACACTAAACGCCCACACACAAACACGTAGCACGTGTGAGCTGCAGACGCCTGATGGAAATGCTTCTGTATGGGATCAGTGTGACTAAATTGTTGCATAGAAGAATTGGACTGTGAAGTGCAGAGGTTCTTTTGTCTTAATTCTCAATTGTCCTAGCATTAAAATGCACAATTTTTACCATGTAAACCTGTTTGTAATAATCACTCTAATTTTGTGTAGATTAAAGGGAAACTCTGGTAGTTTTTAAACCTGGGGCCTATTTTTTCTTTTTTACACATTTTGAGGTCGAAATTACTGGTACTTACCAAACATTGTGGAATTGGTCCAGTAGATCGCCTCCGCCAGCATCCGACAACATTCTGCAATGGCTACAACAGAATCATTTGGGGCAACTGTGCACATGCAAACTATGTCTACTACGTGCTTGTTTTGGCCACCGACAGGCTCAGAATGTGTTACAGCATTTTGGAAAAGATCCCTACAGAGACGGACCGTTTTGTTAAACTCTTCTGTCCAACTCTCACTCACATTTCCACTGTCATCTCTCTGCAACAACTTGACCTCTCGCAAGATTTCAAAACGAGACTTTTCCTTGAGCGAGACCTCTGTTTCTGGTTAAAGAAAAAGGATCTTACTCTTTAACAAAACAGTCTGTTTCTGTAGATCCTTTGGGTCCTTTCCATAATGTCTGAGTCATATAATATAATGTCAGTGGCAAAAACAAGTACTTTCAGTGGACGTACTTTTCATGGGCATGGGTTCTCGGATGTTGGCGGAGGCGATCTACTGGACCAATTCCAAAACTTTTAATAACTATTAATCATTTAGACCCCAAAATTTGTAAAAATAGAGCCCAGGTTTAAAAATACCAGAGTTTCCCTTTAAGTATTAGTTTATGTAAAAGACATTTAAGCTGTCTTGTAACATGTCTTGTGGGTTTTGTGAGCTTGACATTCTCGGCCTAGGATCTTTATCATCCTTTCTGTCTTTCTTTTGTTTCTGTCCTCTGTACTTTGAACCGTCAATAAAGGCAAAACAGAAAATCCCCCCTAAAAAGTTAAAGGATAATTCTTACAACTTGGCTTGCCATTGCTAAAACAGCAGAGCCACTGTGTTAGAAATGGCGACCCAAGTTGGAACAGGCAGTATTTTGTAGAAAATATAATTTAACGTTCACTTTTTGTATTGTTTAAAATGTTATTGGTGCTCTCCTTTCATTTGATATGTATATTTAAGCATTCGTAGGAGTTTTAAACACTTTTTTTTGGCGGTTTTTGGACATTGTCACTGCTTGCTCAGCACAGGCTAAATATATATGTATTTTCTGGGTACAGAGCCTGCATTTGAGTAAATACGGCTGAAATTGTTTTTAAAAATATGAAATTATGGGAATACACAATTCCTTGCAATTCCGTGTAACTTCAAGTACTTTTATCATTATTGAATTTTAACATAAATTTGACTTTTCTATGTAGCCTTATCTCAAGAATCTCAAGTTTAGTGAGTATAATGTTATTATAACTGTTGGGAATGATGGACAAAACTAGTTATCTACTAAACGTCATCCCTACAATAAAGCAAATGTGTATGTATTTGACCCAACTTTGCTCTATTAATAATTAAAAGCAGGTCATGGTGTAAAGACGTCATGCTGCCGTTTAAAGCAGATCCGAACTCGTCTATGTTTTGGTGGGCCAACTTTTCAAACACTGCTGTTGAGATGTCCAATTTAAACGCCCTAGGCTTTTGTTGCAAGCAGTTCTGAATGACAAGCAATCCTCCCACACCTTTGTCTTCACCTATTCCCTACCAGGGAGAGGGGGGCATGCCCAGATCCGGTAACTGTTTATTGAACGGCCTGAGATCCTTGTGGTGGCTGCTGCCTTCAAGTTAAGCATTAAGAGTGTGAGAAAGCAGTCGATGAATCTGCACCCTAACATGTAATTACTCATGAGATGACAATGCCTTTACAAGGCAGGGAAGGTGAAAAAAAAAAAATCAATCATCGTTGAATTACTATCACTGAGTGTCCTGCAAATTACCTGTGCAGAATAGAAAAAGAAATTACCACGCATTCGATCCCCCGACCTCAACTCCGTTCCAAGACAATGGCAGGCAGACAGAAAGGGAACAAACCTCAATGGGATCACTTGGAAGGAATCCAAAAGGTAAAAAGCCAGAGTTTTTTCTGTTGTGCATTGCTTTAACTGAGACGCAAACCCAATGGCCATTTAGCAGTGGTTTCTGAATGGACGCTGGCTTTCGACTTAAGGCATTTTGAAATAATTATGAAGGTGGTAAGGGCTCAAATGTTATGTGAAATCACTGGCCATTAAAGATGGTGAATAGTTGAATTCTTGTGTAATACAGGCCCAAGATCTAAAGCAACATGACAGACACTACCTCTGCGCAACAATGCAGTCACATTTGTCTGATTAGTTAAATTCCTCCAACGGGCGTTTGAGCACGTGAGTGTGGATGTGTACGTGACGGAGACGTCTCTAAGGGTGCATGTTGTGTGCCACACGTTAGCGGAGTTTCTCAATGTTTTCCAGTATTAGTGTGGCTGAAATGTAGTTATGAAACCCGTCTAACTTTATCTGTTCAAAGTAATGTGAAAGACAGCCAACGGCAAAAGAAAGCCAGAGACAGAAGAGATTAACATCACCTGCGCTGGCAATGAACCAAACCAAAACAGCGTGCCAGGTCACGCCAGGAGAGGATGCTGCCCTGTCCTCTGTGAAGGCATGCAACTAGGAGCATGCTGTAGGGCTGCTGAGACATAGGGCTGAAAAGTGAAAGGGATCAACTCCTATTTGTTTGCTGCTTACCATTGCGTAGCATCAGCATTATGCATTATTTTTTCTTCCAGTGCTTGGAAGGAAAACAAAATTAGCTAGTGACACACAGTTGTACTTCTGGATACATTTGTGTTCACGTTAGCGCAACATCTGGTAATGCAACACCATTTAATCTTCAGCATTGTCTATGTATTCTACATCTGTTTCTGTCCAATTATGTCTTGCTGCTGTGGCAAAATTGTACCTCAGAGATCAATGAAGTTTCATATTATCTTTTGTCATCCTAAGATCTCCTTGCCTCAACTTCCACATTGTGCCCATGTTGCTTGTCTGTGCTCTGCTCGACTAAGTAAAATTGAAGAGTGGGTAATAGGGAATGAGGAAACAAAGGTGGACCCCTCCTAAGCTGGCTGGCATGGAGACACAGGATCAAAGAGCAGGAGAGCCAACTTAATTTAATGGACTGTTAAGTAGAAGTGGGAGAGGATTTTTCCCTTCCTTCCTTCACCCTTTCTCTCACTCTCTCACCTATTTAGCTGAGCGGCACATCTCTGTGCCAAATGAAGGGAGTGCCTGAGCCTCGAAATGGAGCGGGCTCTGTTTGAGGACCCGATTTGTATTCTGCTGCTGTGCTGCTTCTGCTGACCTGGGAATGAGAGATACAGGCAGGCAGCAGCTTTATATGGCCAATCAGGCCACCCTTGGTTTCTGCCTCTATTCTCTCCTTGCTTTCCCAATGACCAAATGCCTCTTGGTGCCTTTCAATCCCTTTCCTGAAATGGCCAGATGTTGCACAGTTAATGCCTCTTGCAAGATAAAAGATTGTAGCGCAGTGTTCTCCTCTCCTGTGGAGTCAGGTGTGAGGGCATGAAAATAAAGTTTTTTTGGTTTTCCACAAGGCCAGCTAATGCTAATGCATACCTGTATATAATTCTTGGTGGTGCCCTTTGCTTCAACAAATAGGTGGTGTCCAGTGGTTATAAAACTCTAATTTTACTCTAACTCTTGCAAACATCCATCAGACAAAGGAATAAGAGGGACAGTACCTGTGGGAAAATGTTCATTGACTGGCCAGTTGTCCACCTGCAAGGTGGCATTGCCCCCGTTCCTGGTGAATCGGACCAAATGGTATTTTCCGTCGTTTATCATTGTGGTTGTTTCCTTAACACTGATGTCCACTGTCCCAATGTTGAATGTCACACCTACTTTGCCTTGTTCCTGGAAAAGACACAAAGAGAAGAAGAGCAGACAGAGTTAGAAGCCTGATTCCAGCATTGAATGAATCCAAATCTTTCAATTCAATATGTTACTCAACTGGCAATTGCGATCAAATACAGGGAACCTCTACTTCTCAGTAACACCAAGTCCCATCAAAAATGTCGCGACTGTCAAAGTTGCTACTGTGCCAAGAACTCTGTTGTGCAGCAATTAATTAATTATATAATAAACTAACTGTAAAAAGTTCAATAAAGCGACTCGGATGAATGATTCGGCTGGTGATAATGGTGAACTACTCAGAGAACCTGAGGACGCGAGCGTGCTACGCTTCATTATACCACTATAAAGAGATGAAAATAGGCTGCCAGCAGAGATTGTAATGATGAGTAATGCTCCCTGCAGCCTGTCAGTGCAAAACTGGCAGGACAGATGCCTTTTCTGCTGCAGCCCTTACAAACTGTATGAATACCATATGTTTTGTTTAGCTCCTAATGCTAAACCAGTTTTACCGTGTCCATAAATCGTGATCCCTCCCCATCATCTCCGGACCCCTCTCACCAAGACCCCACTAATTTTCATGAGCTGCCAGTGTGTTTTATTGTGACTGCTTGCGTATTCATGGGCATGTAGGTGTTACAAGCAAAAGGCTTTAGAGCAGAGGCAGGGCCTGACTGAGTGGTGATGGGGAAGGGCTGTGTTTTCTGTGTCATTTGTTTTAATCCCCTGCAGGGAATCTCTCAGTGTAATTACCTACTTTAGAAGGCCGGTGCAGAGGGACTGTTTCTCATAACAAAACCAAAATTAAGAAGGCTTGCACAGGGGGCAGACACACATTGTTAACTGATCAGGTGAGACACTGGCCCTGCATGGCTAACTGTTACAGTACAGACCTCGATAATGTCAAGCTGAATTTCACAGTGCTCGTCTGCACAAAAGCATTGCAAGATTGCTACAATTTAAATGACGCAACACTTAAACCTGCTGATCTCCATGTAACGTTACAGGCTCTTAATACCGTAGACCAGCACTTAATAAGGCCAACCTATACTTAACATTCCCTCATGTTTTTACAGTCTCCAAGTCGAAGAACATAATATTAGAAAACTATATCACCAGATTATTATAGCAAGCTGCCGTGTACAGTGATAAATGCAGTGTGTCATTTTATTGGTGCCGGCATGCCCCAACACATTTTGCTGACTTAGTTTACTTTGCATGTTTGCTGTATTTATAAAAGAAGAAAAAGAAATACATAGGAGATCAATAAGGAACAGATATTAACTTTTAAATCAAGTTTATTCCAACATTCCTACTCTTTAAGTAGAGCACCTAGAAAACCTTGGAAGGACGCAGACTGCTCTCTTTTCATTTCTCTAAATTAGGACCCCGTTTTTTCTTTAGCATTTTTATCAGAGCAAGGGGGCAGGAGTATATTCTTGTGCAGTGTCCAGCACAATAATAATCTTTCTTATAGTTTTTAGGGAAGTAGAAAGTTGCCCAAAGTATGCATGACAAATGACTGTGTGCACAGAAACCCTGTAGTGACTGTGCATATTGTAGTTTCCTCAACAATTCCCATTTAACTCCTAAGGTATTCTGAAGACCTGCACTGTGTTCAATGCCTCACTCGTACCTACAGCTAAAACATCCTTTGTCTATTCATAAAAGCAGATATGACATTACAGTGTGCTTGAGGCCATAATGCAAGGAAGACAGAGCCGCTCTCCTCTGTAACAATCTCCGCCTCGGCTAATAATGGAAAAAGAATGTCACCAAAGACATGAGAAAGCCATCTCATAAAAGCCGAGGTAGGGCTCAGAGTGGGAGCCAGACGAGCAGAACATCTGAATGCGCACTTAACGTCTCCGTCAGAGAGGCTGTAAATGGGCTCTTAATTTAAGTAGTTGTCATTAAAACTTAGAGCAACAGACAAATGCATACAATAAAAGTGTGTGCGCACAAGTGTAGGTGCACGCTCGCTGCTTATCGAGCACCAAATACACATAATCCACGCACCTAGACAGGCTAAGGCAAGCACACACACGCATGAATATGTTGATGATTTAATGTGACACGGTGATGTTAAGTGTGTGTGTTGTGCCGTGAAAAATACTACTAAAGCATCCTGGCTCTCCTGACTGCTGGACCTTTCCCTGGTACGACAAAACACTATGTGTGACGGCCTGAGCGCATACAAAGCACAGACAGACACATCAGCACTAGTACATCCACTGTGACCTTCAGAGGCTCTGGCAGCCTCGGCTCTCTTGTGTAGTCTCATCAAAGCCACATCACCGACCCACTAATACCTACAAACAAAGACAGATCGTCACCCCCCTGGCCCTGGTACAAACAAACAACAAAACACAACAATTGTACACCTCTGTAACCGTTGCTGAGTGCCTCCAGGCAGTGTGCAGAGAGGGAACTGTGTGTGGTAGTGCTTCGCAATGGCACAGCTCTCCCTCTCCTCCTTCCTCCGCACTACTCCTGTTGTCCGGCTAGCCTCCCGCTGCAGCCACGCCATCGCCACCCACCTGCCAGCCCACCCCCGCGCTGCAGCAATGTTTGATTGACAGATCCAATTATGTTTTTTATTGGCCTGTCGCGCGCAAGGCGGGAAGGCACTTCATTGTCTCCTGAGCAAAGGGGGGGAAAATGGCTATTGTTCTCTTAGTGGAAAAGATGATGGCCACTTTTCCAGGCGTAAACAAATGATGTGCGGAGAATCACTTCCAGACTTGCACACACTATGTGTGAATGCAAACAGACACCGAAAGACACACACACACCGACACACACACACACAAAGTCACAGAGTGTAACCCTGCGCTAAAATAATCTTTGTTTCAGTAGCGTCACATGGCAAAAAATACAAAGCAGTGTCCAAACATTCAATCAATCGCTCTCACTAACTCTGAAACGCAAACACTCTAAATATGACATTACAGTACGAAAAGTGCTAATTTACTGGTATGATGTGCTAAAGCCCTTTTATAGGCCAGCATGCTCCCACACTCTGTATTTAATGCCAATTACAAACGCCAACTGTTTTACTGTTATAGGAATAGAGATTATGTTGGCAGTTTGTTTGCGTTACTTAAGTGTACAGTATTTGTGTAGGCATGTTGTGTTCAAGCTCTGTGTAACTAAGACTGATAAATGTAATTCCAACGAACAACCTAACCACCCTCCCCGTCCGCTCCACCGCTGCAAGCTGGCCCGGGCTTGGCACGAGGAGCTCCAGCGGTCCCACGTGACCCGGCACACACTGACATCAGTAATCAGGCCTGCCGCAATCCAATTCAGGGCCGATCAATGCCTCCAACACATGCAGTGCCCCGGGCAGAGTGAAAGAGAGAGAATCACTCTCAGCAGTGGTGGGCGATCCTGCAGACAGCCATCACAGACAGCCCTTAGCAGACAGCTGCTGTACAGGGTACAAGCCGCTCACAATAGACCCCATCCCCAGCTCGCTGAATGGTCATTCTGTTAAGCCACAGGCCCGTTTCAGATGCATACATCTGAAAGCCATTTCATGGAGGTGAGATGGGTAGAATTAGCACATTTAGCTCTGCCGGGGACAGAGAAAGAAATGATAAATGTATGTGGTTATGTGCCAGATATCTTCTATAAGATGTGCATTGAAAGCACTTTAAGGTCAGAGGATGTTAATAAAGTGGGAGATTTTCCCCCCACAAAAGGTATTGCATTGCAATCAAACCTTGATTGAAAACTGGTACAGGCACAGAGTAGTTGTAGTGGGATGACTCTAGTGGACCTATATTAAGTCTCAGTTGGGAGGGAGGAAGATCTGATATCAAGAATGTGGACATGTCCCAGGGTGGGAGTTTGGGTTACATATCCACCCTTTTATCTGACATCAACGCTCAAGTTAGCTTTTGTGGTCAGACGCCATCAAATCTGGATCATGGAAGTGGTGGAAGTAGAATCAATAGAGTAGAGAAGCTAGGACAACGTGAGACGTGGTGGATTGATGCACCTGGCCTTCACAGTGCCAAAACCATTTATTGTCAGTAATTGACAGAGATAACTCATAGACGGCGCAGTGATTTGTAGCTGTCTGTTCCTGTGCACATCAGGCTCTAGAGTCAGAAATTTGCTAAAGGGTAGGATGTTAGAGGCTGTTGAGAAGAGGTTTGTCTGTGTGCTGTGCGGTGCTGTGTGCAAGTCATTTCTTAAAGCACAGACTGTACTGACAACTCGACAGGCCCTAGGCCTGGGCAAGAGTCCGGCATATTTATTGCAGTTTTGAAAAGGTGTAACGTTACTGGTGAAATTGGAAGCCCTAATTTCAGAAAGAATGTCTCTATTTCTACGATAAATTAAATGGGTAAGTCATTCAAAGCTAATATACAACGTGTATAACCAAACATTCGAGATTGGAGATTTCTGCCTACACCTCAATTCGATGGAGATTTTAAATTTTTATTATTGTCAGCATATCCCATGAAAAGACCACAGAGGTCCATTGTTGTTCAAAACTATCAATTAGCCACACTGTTGCAATGATTCACAATAAACATTGGAATTGTAGTTTATTTAGTCTCCATCCCGCATACACTAACCCACTCAAAACTCACTAGAGCAAAAAATCTGGCACTGAAAATAGTCCCCAACAAATGCACGATTTAATCCTGTTCGAGTTACATTTGATAAAACCTACAGTGCCCAGCTGTTTTAGGAAATTACTGAACCATTTTTTTTTAAATATGAAACTAGGATTTTGTAACCCATTAAAAATAAATAATGTCCCTGTTATTTTGGATGATCCACAGAACACATTGTCAGGAGGTTTAATAGGGACTTCCAAATGTTATATACATCTCAAACCTGGGAAAATACATCAAAATGATCTGCATGGCTAAACTTCGGTGGTTAGTGTAAGAGCGTGTTTTTTTTTGAATTATCTAAATAATGAAAGGACTTAAATAAGCAAGTCGTCGGCTTTGACTGGTCCTTCATGAAAGGCTTATAAAGTCTTGAAAAAGAAAGAAGGGGGGGGAAATTAATATTTTAATGTCATGAATAAATCACAATTTGATACACATGTAGCTGCTCGTAGCAGTGATGCATACGTAGTGCAGCTGACAGACAAGGACCACAAAAAAGGTGCTAATTTTGGAAAGATATACTCTACAGTGGGAGTGAATAAAACACAGCAGACACGGTTTTACTTTCTCATCAGAAGCCGAGGCTGCAGGGTTCAGGGTTCCTGGCTTCGTACAGTGAGAGTCTTAATGCACTATTCAAATAAAAATCTTTCTGAAAACTGTGAAATTCCATTAATCATTAATTGTCTCAAGCGTTCATTCAGACATTCATAATCGGCTGCCGAGCTGTTGTGACAGGCGATGTGGGAGGATACAAGGCGCAGAGGCCTGGTGCCTCTGAAATATTGATCCCACCTAAAAGAACCCACACAGGCCATATTTCACACCTGAGAGAGCCAGGAACAGCTTCATTGAATGGACAGGGACAAAATGGCTTCCACCTTGCTTTACTTAGTGCTACTGTAGGTAATTGCAAGGGTAATACCAGTGAGTCCATTAGCTAGTTGGTTAATGCCCAGGAGTGCCAGCTAATGTTAGCACAGGCTGAAGAGGAAGAGCCATTGCATTTTTAATATAAACACAAGCAGCAGCGTGGCCTGGGAAGGTAATGGCTTTGACTCCTGTGCTCGGGCTCAATGTCAAATTCCGAGCCTCAGTCTTTGATCCTCTGCTGCAGAATATGAATCGCCCAGGGTCAGCCTTATCAATTATTTACTCCCACGCTTTCTCTATTTCCTGTTTGTCCGCTCTTGAGCTGTAACTTGCCCTGACACTAATGGCGGACAGCCTGGTGAAAACATTTATCAACGTTACCGCAGAGTCCTCTCCAGCGCTGTACTATCACTTTCAGTCTTTTGGAACTTAGAGTACTGACGCTGCACTGATCCTAATCTTCTCTACTATACTTTACTGCACGTGTCTTGGCTGCATTGTCACAGTAAAGTCACTGTCCCTGAAAGAACCTTTGGTTGCCGCATCATGTACTGCCAATGAATCTGTATCTAATTTCAAGGACTACAGACCAATGCTTAATACATTTTTACTTAGAAAAAGCGTCTTCCAGACAGGACAGGGTGTTGACCTCTGACCGTTATCCTCTGTGAATCATTTGCACTGCATTGCTGTGCATAGTTTTAACATTTTACATTTCTATATATCGAAAAATACAAAGCTCACTTGCACACTAGGTGGCATTAACACCTATGATTATTTTTACCGTCATTCTGATTGTTATTTATTTCACATTAGCCTGTTTAGCACAGCCACGAGAGTACAGCACTCTGCATTTCACTGTACATACGTGTATTGTATGTACGACAGACTTAAATCTCTTATTACCATGTATGAGAAGTTTTTCTTTTGTTTGCTTTATATTAAAGTTGCACATGAAGTTTGATTGTTGCTAAATTGGAAGAATTGTGCAATAGATCAGTCCAAACTTCCAAGCTATTCATTCACTTTATTATGTGCTATAACAGCACATCCGATGAAAGATACTAGAAGCAGTGCTTATCCGTTTTGCACCTTCCATATAATTACAGACTTTCATAAAATGTAGCCAGATATGGCCTTGTTTGAACATGTTATTATTAAATTCCAACAGGAAAAAAACACACCGTTTTTACAGAGCAGATCCATTCAAAGATGTTGAGCGTTGCTCCATCTCTTTTTATGGTTAGAATACTACACAGCTGAAATTATTACAGCTAATTTTAAATAATTATAATTCACACTGCATAATTACAAGCTTGCTTGCTAAACCACAGAAGCGTGGTAAAACTTCAGCAATGATTTTTCATCTGCCTGACCTGCTGCTGCAAGACTTCATTTGCACCATTACGATTCAGTGTGCGCCTGCCAAAAACAACATGTACTCAGGATATACTGTATGCATAAGCAAAGGGTCTCAGTTGACTGCATATATATACATACACAACATTGTCATGATAGTATTGATACTCTGCTTGGACTGATGATTTTTGCAACAGCTTTTAAGAAGGTGCCTGGCATAAATCTTTAGTTTGACTGCATTTACTCTGTGTGGATTCTGATTTGATTTAATTTACTCATTGTAGCTCTACACCAGCGTCCATTAAAGAAAAAGCTGGTTTTGTGTGACCTCACATTGCACCGTTGGGCCACAAGGCGCCCGTGCATCAGGACGCTCATTTAGAAGAAAAAAAAAGAGCCAACGAATGGGATTAGTGCTAGATGGAATAATATGCTGTGAAAGTCCATTAGGGACTAGCCTAATGAAATTGAAACAGCTTGGTGATCAAATTAGAATCTGTTCGGCAGATATTTAATTTAATGTGCTGCTGAATTTGAGCACTTTCTATTTGGTAGCCCCAGAATGAAACAAGTGCACAATAAATCAAGCAGGGAAACAATACAGTCAACCATCTCTTCTCCCCTTGTTTTTCTGAAATGAACAACTTTTTAATGTCTGTATTTGCACAAATCCTACCTTCTAAATCTGAAACAAAATGTTTAAGTTAAAATAAATGGAAAGAAGTGAAGCTATATACAGCACCAGTGCAGCACACACACACACACACACACGAAAATCACAAAGAGACTTTATCTTTGACCTTTCAGTGTGTTTCCCATAGAGAATACCTTCAGTCACAATCACACGCATCACTGCAGCTGCTTGGTAAAGAGTCACGGGGTGAAATGATTTGAATAGACACACAAAAGATTTCAGCTTGTTTGAAGAGGTGCCCTCTGTATTTTGCACGCTCTCTTTACCATGTCTGGGGTAATATGCAAAGCGAAACCGCACGGGGAGAAGGGGAAGCAGAGACGGGAAAAGGAAATCCTCAACTGTAGCCATTTCAGATACTGTAGGTGCACATCATCCCAATTAACAAAACGGATGGTAATTATTGGAGCAAGAGGTATAATTTCTAAATAGCGGGGAAGGCGTAGCATAGAGAGTCTGTCTAATAAACGGGATGGACAGAGTTGCTCTCTCGTCTTGTGCTTGGTAGCCATAAACACGTCTTTGAGCGCCGAGGAAAGCTTGGACCGCAGTTCATTGACTGAGGAAAAAAAACAGAGAGACGAAGAAAGAAAGACGCAGCTTCTCATCCATCTGTTTATATGCACACATACTATTCTGGGCACGCACTTCCAGGCACCAACAGACGGGCTGATGAATGTAAACACACAAACGTGCACGTGAACACACGTGCGCAGACACAGACGGTTGTTTTTTTTATTTTTATTTTGTCACAGCCCTTGTTTGTCCAATGTTGTCTCTGCACGCTGCATTAAAATTAGAACATCCACATGCCCAGGAACAGGTGTTGGAATGCTAATGCTATCGGCTGGAGTTGTGATCCGTTGCTGGCTATGTCGGGTCTAGATTGTGGAGGGCGAAGCGAAGTTACAGTGGGGAGGGTTGCTTGTACCCCAATAACAGGAGATGATGAGGCAGAAAAAAGGGCCTCATCTGTTCTCCGCCAGGAGGGGAGGCTAGTTGCCAGCACAGGCGCCAAAGCTAGTTGGATCGGAACACGCTGGCAGCAGAGGGGTAGGTGGTCTGTTGCCAAGGGTAACCTGCCTGGGATCAAGACTCTACCCTCCACCTTGCCTGCTGAGGTGTCAGGGATGAAGGTAGGTGGAAAGGAATGAAAAGAGGTAGAATAGACTCACAGGATGAAAGTGGAAGTGTAGGGAAAAATACACGAGAGGAGAGGCTATGAGGTGAGGTGGAGAGAGAGAGAGAGAGAGAGAGAGAGAGAGAGAGCTGCAGAAAAATGATTAACTGAAAATGGAGTGCATTAGGCAACCCAGTCCCAACCACACACCTTTTTTTCCCCCTTCTTCTTTCTATTTATCTCTGTCTTTGATACTCTACTGAAGAGGAGATTCATTTTATTAAGATTTGAGATTCATTTAGTTTCAAGTCCACCAAGTATCCCTGTGATAATATCCATTTGCGGGTCGCTCCCTCCCACTGAGCACTGAAGACACCGATTGCTGCTGTTTAAATTCGCACCATTTGCAGTGTCATTGCTTCAGCTTGGAAAGGATTCAGTAAAAAGATAAAGTGAATCTCCAGTTGCTATAAACACAGTTATAATGGAGATATGTTAATGTGTCTGCGCAACAACCCAAGCAGATCATGTTTACATCACATTTCAAAAGTGGTGGTACAAGTTTGAGGTACTTCCATTTATGGTATTTTATACTTCTGCTCCGCTACATTTTAGAGGGAAATATCGTCCTTTTTATTCCTCATCATTTATTTGACATGTGTAGTTACTTTTCTATTTAAATTTGTTGACATAGAAACATATAAGCTTATAAAATACACAGCATTATTAAAGATGAGACCTTTCAACCTTTCTGGCTTGTGAAAAAAGCAGCGTCTACTCTGAGCCCCTTGCCATGAACGGTATATAAAGTAGTTCAAACTCGCTCCCCCGCAACCAGCTACAACAGAAAAATGCTGCATAGGCATTGATGCATTAGTGTTAACAATCAAACAATATCATATATGATAATATATATATATGTTACAATGGATATTTTTTTTCTTTTGATACTTTCAGCACATATTGCTGATAGCACTTCTGTACTTTGTAAGATTTTAAATGCAGGACTTTTGCATGTAAGATGAATGTATTGGCACTTTTTTTTTTAAAGTAAAGGGTCTGAACGCTTGCTCTGGTGTTGCCTTTAAGTCATAAGCATACATCTTTACCTGGAGGCCTCTTGCTGTACACCGTGCCGTGACCTCAGGCAGATATAATCTAATGTATGAATGAGCGACTGAATGGGCACGATGCAGCAGTGGAGTCAAAACTCTCCTGCGGCGATGCCTCAGATGCCACACTGGGCAACATATGCCGTCTCTGTGTGCATGGCTGTCATGTCAGCTTGAAACTGGTCAACAGTCCAAGTCTCACTTTGCATTTATTCATTTCCAATTCATGACCACATCCGGTGCATTAGAGCGGTGTTAAATCAACCAGAACCGCACCAAACTCCCTGGAATACATAAAAAGATTATGAGCTCTGATGATTGATTAAAGTCGTTTTTGAAGCAACTGTTTTACTTTACCCTACATTATGGAGCGATATTGCATTTAAGTTCTCCGCGGGGGATGAATACAGGATTGTATAAATGAGATAAGATGATTGTTTTCAGCAAAATTTGGGAGTGGGTTACACCAGGGTTTTTTGAGATAAGTCTAGCCATCAGACCCCCTGATGCTTAGCAGCGTGGGGTGTCTCAGCAGCTGTCTAAATGTGTCACCGCCGCTTAGAGTTACTTTCATGTATGTTTTGAGACAGAAAGGTGATACGGACAAAAAAATAATAAAATAACACAGGGGAGAAAGAAAGACAGCAAGAATAAACAAGCAAATAAACAAACACACAAAAGTAGCCGTGTTCAAGAGCAGAAAATATCGAGGCAGAGAAAGGGGATCACTGAAATGGAGACATGGATAGCCAGCACCTAAAATGGCTGAATAAACAGGAGGAAATCTAGGTCGGTCTGTCTCTCCCACTTCAAGGAATGTTGAGGCAAGTGCCCTACTTCTTGAATGCTTTGGACAACAGAGTCTCCCCAACACCTCTGGATATAGAACCACGAGGCCTGTCTGAGAAACATCTATGAAAAAACTATTGTCTACGAACTACACAATAATAGTAAATATGCATTCACATCTACTTACGTCCTCCCTGCGTGCTTGTCCTTCCCCGTCAATTATTCTCCATAATTAGTTTTTTTCCCCTCGCTCTTTCCAAAATGCATTATTTTTCATTAAATTAATTGGCCCAAAAGTAATAAGGCACAAGTCATTTTTAAAGGCAATTTTCTTTTCCATAATATGAAACTGCTAAAAGATAAGTGCATATCAAAGGCTCAGCAGACTGCACTCATTGCTGCTCTCCTCTCTCACAATTAACAGGGCTGCCTGCAGAGAGGAGGCATGAAATCTAGGTGATTGGAACGCAAGGAGATGCCAACGTAATTCTGAGAAACGCCATTAATGTTAATCAGGGGGTCCAAATGATTGACTATGCTGATGCCTTCTTGCATGTTGGGAGCCGTGCATATATGCCGATGCGTGTCGCCAGTTGTAAGCATGTCAGAGTGCACGATCATCACGCCGATGCGTTTATTCCTTTTATATGGCTTTTTTTATGCCTCTAATTGGGGTGGGAAGATTGTGACGGTTACTGAAAAATGCAACAGTGGCGTGGCGTGCAAATGTGAGTGATGTGATGCCAAATCCACTTGCACTTGCATGCATTCTCCCTCGTAGCAGTGTGAATGTGTCAGAGAGAGAACTATAGATATAGATAGGTATGTTGCCACATATATATCTTTATCTTTTTCTGTTCAACGATAACTGCATAGGTTCACAGAGGGCAGGGAAAAGTGAGCCAGAGAAAGTGACAAATATATTGTCTATCTTGCAAGACAGTGGGAGGTTGTTTTAAAATGTCACAGTGTCTCTCAAGGTCTGTCCCAGGTCGGCGTGTGTCGCTGCTTCCGAACGAGACTGCAGGAAACTCATTTCTGCGTTTCACTCACACACACAAGCCCACATAATCAGCATCTGCCACCTTGACTTCTCGAAAGTCTCCAGAAGCATCGACTTCATACTGAAGGCTGTTTCAGAGGTGGAGACAAGCACATGCACTCTGAGATGTCAATGTCGATGCGTGCGAGAGAAGGTAAACTCAAAAGGGGAGGGATGCCCCGATCTGGAAAAGGTTTCCGTTTAAATAAAAAGTTAAATTTTCACAGTTTGGCCAATGTTTGCAGAATAAGCTGTGGAGAAAGCGGCAAAAAGAGATGCAGCCTGGCAAAACAAATTTACATAACTGCAGAGGCTTTCAAAGGCAATTTTCCCTTCGCTAATGTCGTACTCCAAAGGAATTAGGGGAGATAGAAAGATTGTTCATGCGTGGACCCCGGAGTGCATAATCTCAATCAAAAGCTACAAAACAAACGGGTGACGAATAGTTCCAATGGATGGTCCGGCCCCTCCCTGAAGACCTAAACAATCAAACAGAGTGAAAGGAGGAGAGATTGAGAAAAAGAGAATGAAAACACCTCCTGCTGCTTCCTTCCCCATCCGTGTAAAGTAAACATTACTCCGCTCACTCGTTTCGTCTCCCAGCTCCCCTGCCCCACTAAACTGCCCAAACGCCACCGTCGTCTTCTTCTTTCGCCAAAGTTGTATGGAAACTAGGTGCAACCACCTCCCCAGATGCTGCGGAGACTCTAAGCCTGGTCGGGCACAGTGGGTGTCAGTTGGGGAAAGAGTTCTCACAGGGCTAGTTGTAACTAATGTATATACTGCTGCGTAGCTTAATCAGTAACAATACATCATATTCTATTACTTGATCATATCTTGCATTAATCGTTTGAATGTACCAAGTAACTAGTAACTAAATCTGCACAATATTACAGTATTATATATTACAATATTCGCCTCCAAAATGTAGTGGAGTAGATGTATGAAGTAGCAAATGGAATTGATCAAGTAGCGTGCAAGTAGCCAAAAATTGTAAAAAAAAAAATTTTAAACAAGGACAGTACTTGAGTAAACGTACTTAGTTACGTTCCACCACTGGTGGGTGTCTGTCATTTCGGGCTCGCTGTCGGGTGAGTTTATCTGTCATAGAAGCTGTCCTTACACCACCGCCCCTGAAGGGAGATTAGACACACCACACTGACTCTCTCTACCTCCATCTATCTCCGTTTTTCCTCTCTCTCCATATCTCCAGCCCTTGTCTGTTGCTCTCTCTGCCCATCAACATCTCCTCTCTCTTGCTGTCACTGTCACTGTCCTCTATCTCATTCTCTCTACCTCTCCATCCCCTTCCCTCCCACTATTTGCCAGCGTGTGCGCTCCACTGAGCCAGGACTGTGAACAGGTTACAGTAGTCGAGAGGGGAGGTCCACCAGGATCAGCCATGCGAGGCACAGATGGGCCTCCTTGTCCATTCAGCAGGATTGTTGACACAGGTTATAGCATAAAAATGCACGGTGTATTTCAATCCTGATTTCCGCTGTGGTTGACAGCGAAACTAGTGTAATAATGTTGAACAATGCTTTGCAAAATGTCAAAAATACACGGCTGTCGCTATCAAAATCAATCACTTTTTCCTCCTCAGCCGCTGGTACGTTTTGTGGGCGATTTATACAATTTAACTTAACTTTTTTGAGCTTACTGCAAATAGGATTCCCCTGCAATGGCTTGTCTAATAAATAGCCATTTCGAAAATTTAAAACTTGTCAAAAACCTTATTCTTCAGGCAGTTAAACAACAATTGCACAAATGTCAAAACCCCACAGTGTCCATACAGTAACTATAGAGTCTGTGGGCACAGAAAGCGCAAATAAACTAAAGCCAAAACAAGGTTTAATCCCATCCCTGCCAGCACTGCACAAGACATTTTTCATAGTGAATTTTATAATTAGAGTGTTATCCAACTTGTGCCATCCCCCGAGTGGCAGCATTAGCACACGAGAGGAGAAGGCCCCTTAGAGGCTTTTCCGAGCAAAAGGCATATGTAATGAGTCATGATGTCCCTCTTCGCTCCAAATGACATTTATTGCTGTCCAGGCAGAAGCCTGCTGGAAAACGGCCAACACATGCGCAGGTTAGGGCAATTCAACACTGGGGACACTGCAAAACAGTCATCTAATTTTTTAAAAATGTGTGTGCAATTGCATCATGTGTATGTCAAGAATGGTCATTTATCAAAGGACTTTAGAGTCATGCCTGTTCATTCTCTTCCTTGGCCAGTCTGGCATGTTCTAGCAAAATGCAAATAAACTAAATATAACGTGGGAAGAATGAATTGCACATGTAGTTTCAGCCTACAAACCAATTTAATCAAATGGGTCATTCAGAGGGGGAAGGGAGGGCAGGTTCTGGTAGGTCAAAAGAGCTGTGCTTTCACCCATGTCCATGGTCTTAACATCTGTCGCCTCTGTGCTGACTAATACTGTCATAGCCATAGGCCAGCACACCTGCCTCTCATGTCCTCATCAAGCCTGCAATACTTCTTCCCTGGATTGCCATCCAATCACCACCAGGTCCGTGGCAGCAAGCTCTTTGGTCTCCAGTACAGTTTTGATAGTCTACTTAGCTTCTTATGTGTATTTGTTCGTGTGTCCGTCTGATCCTGTCCTCTTGTGCCTTAGGTGCGTATCAGTCTCTCAGATTATCTGATCATCAAGTCCTGCCAGCCTTCTTACCCCACCAGCCTCACCCGTCTTCCACCTACCTACCGTGGGCCCCTTCCCTTCCACCGGCTCCACATCTCATCTCCTTGTCTCAATAAACCGACATTCATCTTCCTCTACTCCGTGTCGTGTCCTGCACTTGGGTCCTCCCTGAACATGTCGCATACATACAGTGGTTGAAGACGCAGTGTCTATTAACATCAAAATATACTAAAATCACTGATTTTAAAAGTAACCATTATGCAGAATGATTTATATTGTAATATTGGATTATAATTACTGATGCATTTATGTCTAAGCATCACTTTAATGTAGCGGCTGTTGAATCACTTAAGATACTGCTGAATAGACAGTGATTTCCCCCCTGGGATCAATAAAGTGAGGATAATAATACTACTACTAATAATAATAATAATAATATGATAGTTCAAAGAATAAGAGCAGATTTTTCCTTTGCTTTTTTCTTTGATTTTGCCCCTGATCCCTAAACTTTACATGACCCCTTGCAAAAACTATTAACTAGCCAGAAACAACACCAACCAATCGACACACTACACATCTCAGAGTTAAATAAAGCATGTCATCAGGATAAAAAGGTCATAACTTGGGAGCCCAATCAGACTGGATTCTATTGGGGGGGATGTGGCCTCTCTGGAGCCAGCTTTGACCTGACAGGAAATGTGCTGTGTCTGTGTGTGTGTGTGTGTGTGTGTGTGTGTGCTGGGGCACAGAGGGAGTGTTTTGCAGAACTGGAGCTCCTACCAAAAATAGAAAATATGTTTTTCTCCACAATAGAGACACAGAGGAAATGGCTGAGGACAATAGAGGAGCAGAACAAGAGAGGTGGAGATGGTGAGTTGCCTGTCATGTTCTTGGCCATTTGCCCCACTGCCTGCCCAGAATGCTTGAGGATCAATAAAACTCTGAGACACACTCCATAACCTTCAGTCATTCAGCGCTTATAATAATTCTACATAAGAGCCAGCCAGTAGGAAATATCTTTTATCCCCATACATTGGGTTTCTGATGTTTTGTCTCCTCGTCAATGGAGCTCTGTCATGGTGAGAGTCAATAATGGGAGGATTAAATAAATACAAACTCTCACTCGGTAAAACGCACAGGTACTCACTTTGACATTTTTCAAATCAGTGAAGGAGTGAACTGAAATTTGATCCCTCTCTTTCTTTATCAGCGAGTGGGGGGGGGGGGGGGGGACTTGTG